>JAGDYQ010000057.1:2520297-2540942 GCA_021962125.1 Bulinus truncatus
GAAGCCGACGTTGTATTTGGTCATAAACGTATTTTAGATACCCCCCATTCTCCAAATCCGCATTCGAATCCGACGGATTAATATTTGCCAAATCCGAATCCGACGGATGTGGATTTTTATCAGCTCCGTCACATCCCTAAAAAAAAACAATCAAAGTTCTAAACAAAATGGACATTTATGTTCACCTGCTAACAGTTTGTGTGAAGTCCCTGTAAGGATGAGGTGAAATCTCTTAGATCCTATAAACCACTAATCGGACGGTTTTTTTTGCCAATGCCCTTCTTTCATCCCCACCATAGCCGATACTGCAATGACCATGTAGGCACCACGGGAAACTGCTAACGGTGGCGTTAACTGGTGGTAGTGATGCCCAGGAGCAAACTCTCTAAAATGCCACCCCCCGCCCCTTCCCAGTGCCTAAAAAAAAAAAGATGAAACCGCCACCAGTGCCCACCACCCTTTGCCTATAGCCACCCACCCACAGTGCACACATCCCAAGATATACGCCATTGCCTACACCACTGCTAAAATTTAACTGTCAAGACCTTTCATCACTTTTATCCCCTCTGTGTCCCTAACCCTTTTCCTCACTTCTCACAATGAACAGCACACGCATACACGCACACACACACACAGACAGACAGACATGAGTCAGCAGGTACATAGGTTAATGAATCCAGCCTGTCAAGTGCAAGGTACTTCGTCCTTTTCTTCCTCCCCCCCCCCCCCGGGTCAAATCAAGATAAAGTAATCGGATTAGAGACAAACAACGGACATTTGTCTCACACACTCAAACAACTTACAGGTCATCAAAAAGAAAACAAACAAATCCCACAAAAAAGTTTTCAAACAGTTCGTGCGTGGTTGATTCAGAAGGGACGGGGGGTAAAGCCAAAGGCAACGAGAAAGGATGTGTGGAGGGGAGAGAGGGGTAGGGGAGGGGGGCATAGCCATCTGTAAAATTTGGCCTCAGATACAGCGAATGACGGTGGACGTTCGTGGAAGGATAACTCTTCATATCAAAGGAAGGATAACTGTATCTGTCACAAGAAGAATAAATGTGGCCTGTTAAAAGGAAGGGAATACTGTGCCTGTCAAAAGAAGGATAACTCTTCATATCAAAACAGTAAATCAAGATGTACACCAGCAGTTGCTGTGTGCCAGCTAAACCAACCAAGGATGAACACAAACAGCAACATAGTAGAGTACGTACGTGTATATAAGTACGCACATTATTTCGGTCACATCAGGGGGCCGTATCAAACCGGACAGCGCAGCGGACTGTGCACTGAACATTGAACATGAAAACAATAATTTTCCAGAACGGGCTTCACCCACTGAGAGGATCATCGGGTCAAATTAATGCAACTGATAACTGGCCGGTGGGCAGGCTAAAAACAGGGGCACACACGAGATGAGCACAAACTCTCCTGCAATAAAAGCGATACTCCGGACCAAACGGACAGTGCAACACGTCGGCTGCCAGTCACGCTTCAATAACAATCCGTTTGGTCTTGAGATCAGTATGACTTGAAAGCCGGAAACTCCGTGAACATACTGCCTTAGACAGAGGTCAACAAAAAACCCGTAGGATCAAATCTCGCCGTGCATTATTTCTCTCTCGGGCCCGGAAAAAAAAAGGGGGGGGGTGTCTATCCCATAATTTCCATGTAAGAGTGAAACATTGTACTCTTGTTCCACTTTTCAAGGGTGAGCAAACTTTTTGAATCGCGGGGCCACTTTAGGGTTCGCAAGTTTGACCGGCGATGTGGACCAAAGAGTGGACGGATGGAGTGTTGGCGTGGACTAATATAAATTAATTGTAAACGTCATAACATAAAATTCTAGTGCCGAGCTTCACCTTGAAACGAGTGGACGGTCGGTCATAGGTGGCCCCAACGTTGGCGTAGGGGAACCCAGATATTTTTATATATAATTATCTGTATAGCCCCCCTCCCCCCTCCCCTATAACCCAAGTGCGACTATGCCTGTAACAAAGAAACTCCACAGCGGTGATGGTTGATAAATTATATATTCACACAAACATGACAAATGTGTGGATCAGCACCACATCGACTCGACACGTGTAACAACACATGTATAACGACATGCGCAAATGTTAACAATACATGTACTACAACAGATGCAAGTGTGTAACCATACATGGACAAGGGTAACAGTGCATGTATAGCAACACGTCGACACACGTTAAACAATGCATCCACATCATCATCAATACATGTATAAACGACATACGCAAATGTTAACAATACATGTATAACAACACATGCAAATGTGTAACCACCCACGTATTTAAAAACAAATCAAAAAAAAAAAAACACAATAACACGAGAATCATGTTAACGGACAGACAGTTGTCATATCTTATCAGAGATGCATTATTTCCACGGTGATATGTATGACACTTTAAAAAAAACAAAAAAAAAGGTCAAACGTCTGTAACGTTGGTTTTAGACAACGAGAGGTCACAATACTAATTGCATTACGTGGGAACATGCATGCAGAGTAATTATCAATGGCAGAAGAGGATGCTAGAAGGAGTGAGAGGATGAAATATTGAGGGAGGTGGGTACAATGCCAGTAAGAGCAAAGCCCCCCCTCTCTTCCCAATCTCTCCTCCCCCCAGCCTGGATATCATGCAGCGAAAAATATGTAAACTCGCCAACGCTCGTTTTGCATTATAAATATGTAAAAAAAGAGGCCGATGAACTAAACATGAGTTAGGTTATTCCTCAAGAGATTAGGTCACGGCGTAAAAGGCTTTAAAACAATGGTAGAAAAAGGTGAACATTTACTGGTGGCGCCAAAATAATTGCGTTACGTTCATTTAATTTTCAGATGACACAAACAAAAAATAAGTAGTCAGAACAAGGAACAGTCAAGGACTGCAATCCTCCACCACACTGACATGGTGTATCTGTTTACATGGCATGGCGCGCAACAGCCGTGCATGTGTTAAAAACTACACACCAACATGCACACCTATCTAGGCGCCAGGACGATATGTGTCGTGTGTGACCTAACACGACCTCTGCGACCCGCTTCCTAATAACGAACAGTGAGATTCACGATTTCACGTCTGCAATCAAGATCTCGAGTCAACGAACACGACCAGCAGTGCCATCTGTCAGCTGATAGTATTGACGAACCTCACTAGCGAGTGCTGGAAATTGTTAACATTTTTTGCTTCAGTTCTCAATGGGAAAAAAAGACTAAATAAAATAGATTGTAGAGATAGTAGATTTCAAATGTAGACATATACTTAAAGCCATGGGCGTCGCTAGGAATTTTTCCGGGGGGGGGGCAAAAATGTTCGGGGGGGGGGCGCAAATAACAACTTTATGACATTTTTTTAAATGTAAGGAGGGGGAAGCAAATGCCCCCCTCTTATATGACATTTTTTCAAAATGTAAGGGGGGGGGACAAATGCCCCCATTCCCCCCCCCCCCATGAATACGCCCATGCTTAAAGCATGCATTGATGATTGTTTTAAGTTCTATTTACAATATTTTTCATCTGTACTAAAAAAAATATGTTCAAAACAATATTTTTGACCAAAATATCCAGCAGTATATATCAATACTAATAATTATTTATAATTTTTAGTTAAAATGTCTTTGAAGTATAAACCATTATACTACACTATACAGGCCATGACAAGTAATATTTAAACTTTAAGTTAAATCATTCTCAAGTTGTGCAATAATTTGAAAAAAAGCTACAACTACTAATAACCAAGTACAAAAACATTGATACCAAAGCATGGCTGAAGAGGAACCCATGAAACACAAATAACTGAACAGTGAACACGCACCAGTACATTCTCATACATATGTTTAAAATGCAAGTATAGAATATACGCAGTTCTTGTAAACAGGATAAAGTAAATTAGAGCTGGTAAAGTAAACTTAGATTAAACTTCGTGACATGGGCTAGATATTTTAGTATTTGTTTAGTTTATATTTCAAAGTCAGCCAAAGTATGTCAACTGACCAAGGCAAGTTCATATACCTGACCAACTGAATCTAAAAATGGAATATTATCATTTATTGAATAAATAAAGTAAAAAGGTTGTATCAAAGTTGTTTTGTGACGAGTGAATATAATATGAAAAATAATTATAATAACTGAAATATAGGTCAAAGGTAGACATTTTATTTAAACACATTGTAAATAAAACAGATGAATGCAGATGCATTGTTTACTAAGAAAGTTTTCTTCCAGTATACGTCAATGGAGAAGTGACGTATGGCGCTATACAGTCTCAGTTAAAAGTTTTTATACGAGTTAAAAATAATAAACAAACAAATATATAACCACTAACTAAAATTTGATCGATTAAATTTAAGTTGTTAGATACAACTTACTTGTATTTAAGTATAATTATGTGGTTAAAATGGAATTAAAAAAAAAGATCGATTTTTATTTACCGGACAAAGCATAAAACAGTATGAAAAGGACAGTAAAATGGGGGGGGGGGGTCAATCATACATAATTCACAGCTATAAAATAAAAATTATACTGCATTACTTTGATAATATAATTATAAGACTAATTAATAACTTAAGTACTGAAATAAGGATCTCATAATGACTCAATGTATTATTGAGTGTGGGTATCATTGTTACGCTGGAATATGTCTAGTAATTGTTCTACTAAAAAACATAAAATCTTCTTTACATTCATACAAGTAGACATTTCACATAACAAATAACTTAATAAATAAATAAATCACAAGTACGGTGCTTTAAATATTTAAAAACAAGTATATGAAAGGACTTACTGTTTTTAGCCTGTTTTGCAGCTTTCTGAAGCAACTTTTGTAATCCATTGAAATCGTTGTCTTTAACAGCTTGAAGTATATCCAAATCTTTTCCCATTGGAATCGCGTCAACTCACATCAAGCAATTAATAAAATACGACATTAGAACATTAAATAAAAAAAAAAACAAAAACACAACAAAAAAAAATTCACACCCTTTTATAAGTATTAGGGTTAAAAGCACTCGCCAGTGTCTTCCTTTAAAGAAGGAACGCGAGATAGACCGACAGCAGTGTCAAACGAGCTACACATTTGGAAATACTTGGTACACAATTTATTTCAAAACTAAATTTAAAACTTTTTTTTAATGAAAGTATTTTAAAAATATAAAATCATAAACAACTTTGTCACGTTCGCTCAATAACAATCCAACCGTAAAGAATGAAACTACCGGCACCAAAATAATTCAATCCGTTGAAAAATTTAAAATCCGTGTGTGTGTAAAAAGAATAAAACCTCCACCATGGGGGTTAACAGAGAAGGTACGACCAAACATTCGCCAGACGGCACAGTGTATGTGTGCACCTGTGTTTTGTTTCTTACAAACAACTCGGCTCCGCGCATGCGCGGAAAGGTCGACCAATAAAAAACCGGCGCGCTAACTTTTCCCACGTAGCAGGGATTCTTAAGATATTTTTTGACAAAGAGCAAAATGAATACTGTAGCCATTGTTTGTCAGTTTTGTAAAGAATCGGATATATTATTAAAAAAAAACATGAAATATAATTACTTTGTACACCAGCCAGTTTTAAATCTTCATATTGCTTTGTATGTGTATTTGGTTCTTGATTGTTTTATTATTATTATTTTTTATTTGTGATGTTGTTGACGGGCTAAATTCAGAGGCGGATTAAATGATTTAAGTTGGTGGGGTGGGGGGGGTATGGGGCATGGAAGGAAATAACGGGTCGTTTCGTAGAGACAGAAATGCCCTTTAGAGCACAAGGCACAGGGCTTGCCAGGTGCCCCTAACTTTAACAATAATAAGAACTGGCGGCCGAAGCGGTCATCCGTTTCGTCTAGCGAGCCTAAAAAAAATTGGTTCTGTTAATCTAAATGTGTTGTTTTTGTATATATCATTGTCTAATTCAAAATGAAACCCCATGCCGTCAAGTGAAGAGCAGGTGCTGACAGTTCACTGCCTTTCCCCTTACCATTTCCCCCTCCCCAGCCTTCCACAGTGTTACGCCCCTGGTGTTATCAGTCCTTCCCTCGTGGACACCCCAAAAAGAAACAATACATTGTGTAATTCAATAAACTAGATATCTGATATGGTGATTGAAATTTTTTGTTATTTTGTTAGCTGGATGCCAGTCCAATTTTGTGAGGGGGAGTAACTCGTACAAATAGAATTGAGTTCGGCAGTGTGCATGCGTTGATGTCCCCTTTAAGGTGGTATCGCCGCTTAATAAGACCCCCACAAGCGCTGAATTTGGAAAAAAAAAAATGTAAACTTTCGTGTCTAACAAGTGTGTTAAACAGTGTGAGTGGTCAAAATAACTGGAATTCATGTATTCACAATACAAACAAGTGAATAACCAAACTAAGATTATATTAACACTGGTTTTAAAAAATGCTACTGAATTTAAAAAAAAGCCCATTAGATAATCAGAAAATGTTCAGTTTGTAGTGACTTGAATATAATACATCCGAAAAAAGAAGAAGAGACACACAAATTAAAAAAAAATTATTTTGATAATACCATAACAAAAGAAATTATTTTTTTAAAATTTGATTTAGATTTTAAATCCTCCAAATAGTTCAGTCCCAAAACAGAGTGGGCTGGAGAGTGATTTCAGAGGCATTTTGCTACACAAGGAGTTCAAGGAATTAGGTCAAGTTAAGTAAGTCCAATGTGGCACGGATCGGCGAATGGCGTAGATAACCAAGATATATATATATATATATATATATATATATATATATATATATATATATATATATATTAATTGATTTTTCCCTTCCAAAATTATCACTGACGCGCACCATTCCAACCCTTTTGCACCTCGTTGCACCATGGCTAGCACCAAAAGCACCGGACTTTTTTTTTCATTACGATGGATGCTTGCCACTTTATTTTATTACTATTGTGGATTATTAGCATCTATTTCTTACTTTGATCTAGAAATTGCGAAATAAATAAACAATATAATAATTCCAATGCTTTGATCTAGGGATAACGGAATAAATACATAAATGACAAAACAATTCTAATCAGATTTTAAAATTTTAAGTTTTAAACGGATATGACGTTCCACACAACAACAACAGCAACAACAATAAAACTAACATGGAGAAAGTTGTGTAAACAATATAGTCATGTCGGGTGAAACGTCCACAGACTTAATCTAAAGCACACACACACGCACAGACACACACTCACGCAAGCACACACACAAACGCACACGCACGCAAGCACACACACACACGAACGATGCGTTAACCGTGCCAATGTCCAAGCCTGTAGGTAGCCGCCCAGGTAGGAAGCACCGGTCCGAAAGCAAACGGAGGGCGTCCAGGCACCCCCTGGAGAAGCTGCTGGGGGAAGGGGTGCAGAATGCGAAAGGGGACACGGTCAGCCCCGCCTCTTTCGCCGTAGAGGAGGGAGAGGAAGGCGTCATAGGTAACGACCAGTTGTGTCGTGTATGTGTGTGTGTAAGATGGGCATCACAGGTAGAGTGGATTACAGCATCAAGAGACTTATAAAGCCCCCCCCCCACTATTAACTACTTCAGGCGACCTCAAGTATTAATTCATATCAACGACATTGTGTGTTAGAACATCTAAATATATCCCATAGCCTCTGCCTAAGGTCCACTCTGCCTAATGTCCACTCTACCTAATGTCCACTCTACCTAATGTCCACTCTACCTAAGGACTAAGGTCCACTCTGGTTAATATGGATTTTATTTTTGTCCGGAGGTTCTGAACCTGTTGAGCTCACGGAACCTTTTTACGGAATCAAATTTATTTATCAGAGCGCATTGGGCCTTACCCCGTTGTTCAGGGGCCCCAACCTACGGCGGCTAACGTCCCTGGAAAGCTATTCTTCTGCACCAATTTTAAAGTAAATTTTTTTTTTAAAGTAATTTTCACAGAAGTGGAGAACACGAACTTGACACTTAACAATTGGCGCCTCGGAAACACGAGGGTGGGAGGGTGTGGGGTGCCGGCTCTGGTTTTTGAGTGAGTGTAAGGAAATATTTTTTTTTTTTTTGGTTTCTCTGGGCATCACCATTTATTGAGGTGGATGAGGGGGGAGATTTCGTAAAAAAAAAAAAAGAAAAAGTGGTATTAGTCCTACAATTTATGGTGAAAAGGGGGGGGAGGGGAAGCGGCAGCTACGCCGTCACCACATACTTCCGGGATATCCATAGTCACGACGATGATTGTATTACCCCCCCCCGCACACACACACACCCACACACGGGGGGGGGGGGTAGCAGCTGGTGGAGTAGACCGCTCGACTGCTAATCGTAATATCACGAGTTTGAGCCCCAGTGAGTGCACCCTGGTCTTTTCTCCAGTGTTGGATCAATGAGCCCAGACGATTTTTTACCCCGCCCCCACATTTTGTTGAGTAAGTGCGACCCGTCACTGTAACGCAGAATGACCTTGGTCACAGAAACCGGTGAGCTTCCCTACGTTCTCACTAATCTATATATGCTGTATGGGCAAACTTTACACCCCCCCCCCAATTTACACTAAAGACACAATGTGACATTCTAATATATTTTTATTTGCTCTGTCGCCTACATCGCCCTTATATCTTTTTTTAGAGCATTTTCGAAAAAAAAATGCTCTATTGTCCCCGTTTTGTCTGTTTGTCTGTCTGTCATCACCCTAGAACTCAACAACCATAAGTCCTAGACCCATGATGTATACATCATTTTGTAGGTCTTGGCCTGCCATGTGTGCAGCAAAAGTTCATTTCGCGATAGGACCTCTGAGGGCCGGGCTTCAGGGCTCCTAAGGGGCTTATATATTATATATATGGCCCCATTCTACACCTTGTACGTTCAATAACCCATTCATTTGGTGCAAAATACTGCAGCACGTAGTTTCACCAAGCTTTATTAAGAAACTCATCAAATGAAATAGTAAGCTTGTGTTCTGAGTTTAATTGAAAGTATCAGAGCTATTCAACAATTGACGGAGTTTTCGGACGATTAAATGACTACAATTTCGAATGTTTTCAATTATGAGTCCTATTTCAGTAACCACAAACCACTTGTAGTTAGATTTAAGAGAAAATATTTTTTTTTTCAAATATAAAGAAACGTCTGTATAATATTTTTTTTACAGATATATGCATTACACAATTGAATTTATAAACATTTCCAAAATTTACAAATATTTACACGAAAATGCGCTAACACGTCCTGTATCCAGAATGGAACAGGCTTAATTGCTTGTTTCTCTTAATTGGTGTATTGATAATTGTGTGCTTTTAACTACCCGCCCCCCCCCCTTTTGTGTGTGGATCGCTTGACTCAGCCCTGTACTTCTCCGCCCACTGGTGCCCCCCGTGCAAGATGTTCACCCCGCGCCTGGCCGTGTTCTACAACGAGGTGAAGGGCGCCGCCAGGAAGTTCGAGGTCGTCTTCGTCAGCTTCGACCACAGCCCGCAGCACTTCAAGGACTACTTCTCCAAGATGCCGTGGTACGCCATAGACTACAGCAACTCCGAGAAGAGGGTGAGTGGTGGCGGCTGTGGTTCGTCATTGTTGTATTGACCTTCTGCACTAGACTAGACAGTGGCGTAACTAAGTGCGTGGGGTGGGTGGGTGGGGGGCAATTACTTTTCCACCAACCAGGAGCGAGCGGCATCTGCCATACGTTGCTACAATTTTTTGGCACGCTCCTCCCTCCCACCCCCAATCCAACGTCACATGCGAAGACCTCTGGCGTTGGGGAAAACACCAGAAGTGGATTTTTGGATGGTTGGGGGCCCCCAACGCTCGGGATTCCGCAGATATTCTTGGCAAATCTGATTAAGAGTCCCTGACATTCATTCTTGTTGCTCTTGTTGATTCTGACGTACCCATCGATTCTCAAAATTGATAAACTATCTTCGACAGGAAGAGATCGCCTCTTGGTTTGGGATTAAAGGGATTCCCGTCCTTATCTTCCTGGACGCCACAGACTTCAAGCCCATCACGCTGAACGGGCGCGAAATCGTCATGCTGGACCCCAGGGGAGACAAGTTCCCGTGGAAAATCCCGCTGGAGCCGCCCAAGGCGGCGCCCTCGGAGAAATCCGTCTCGGCCTCGCACAGGGATACGGTCGTCTCGCTCGCGTCTCACGCTTCGGCGAAGGAAGGCTCGATCAGCAGCGAGAGAGAGGGCGAGCAGTCGAGCGCGCAGCCCGAGAACTCCAAGCAGATGGTAAAAAAGAACAGCACGGTGAAGCCGACCACCAAGCAGTCCAACACGGGCAAGGCAGCTTGAGACCACGAGGACGTGTGTGTGTGAGTGGGGGAAAAACTTCAGAGTGACGCGATATGAGAATTCAGAGCGCCAAGTGAGCTCATTTTAAATTACGTCTGCACTTGACTATACATATATATATATATATATATATATATATATATATATATATATATATATGTATATATATATATATATAAACCAGCGGCCCCCAACAAAAGCTGCATCAATTAAAAACGTCAACAAGTTGTTCCCCCTTTCAATGTTTTCTCAAGTACAAAGTCATGGACATTGTGAGGTCGTTTTTTTTTTCTTTCAAATGTTGCAAACATTATTTATTTTATTATTCTTATAATTTTTTTTTTACTTTCCCTTTTAAAAATATAATTTTTTTTTAAATTAAAATATCTCAATTTAAAAAAAAATAAAGTTGTTTAGAAATTATATCAATTACATTTTGGTGAGTAGCGTGTAAATTACCAGTGAATTTCCAGCCAAGTTTTGGAGTCAGTTACACTTATCTAGAAATCTGTCCTCAACTATCATGGAGTAAAAATGTGTTATCACTGACCTATGTACACACAGAAATTATATCTTTTTTTTTTTTTTTAAGTTTACTGAATTTTATTCATCTATTTTATTACATTCTGTCCAATTTGGTAGCGTTTTTGAAATGTGTCTTTTTGTCTGTCATGAGATTACAAGATAAATTGAAATGTGTCTAGTTTTATCATGAAATTACATAACAACAAGAATACTAAACGTTATTGCTGTTTAATAAATATAAAACATTCATTCATAATAATAATAATCATATAAATGTAAACAATTTTTAAATCTGCCAGTTTGGCCACACCCTCCCAAACATTCAAAGACAAAAGGAACAAATCCAAATGAATCACAAGTCATTCCATTACATTCAAAGGATCATGAGTGTGTGTGTGTGTGTGTGGTTAATATAATAAATGTTATTTTTAATAAGTCAAGGTTTATTATAAATGTTTTGTTATTTTTTTTAAAGCTGCTCCTTATTTATTTACAGTCCATTAAATTGAGTGATTTTTGCTAAAAAAAACTATTGGCCGAGCATTATTTTTTTATTCTAAGTCTCCTTCATCGAAAGAGAAACAATTAAAGGAGAGATAACTTGTGCACTGACTAAGCCACACGACACACACTCTGCAACGTAATTAGGTCGCAAACGAGCAAAATGTTACTGAAATCATATTCAAACTGCCCCTGTGTAGTCTGTATTTGATGGCCGTTAAATATTTTCTTGCCGTTAAATGAGTTCCAGTGACAGTGTCAAATAAACTCACAAAATAAGAGACAAAGTAAACAATGAGATTGAAGCATTAATAAAATTGTTGAAGAAGATAACAAAAAATATACGAAACAAAGTAAACAATGAGATTGAAGCATTAATAAAATTGTTGAAGAAGATAACAAAAAAAATACGAAAATGAAACAAATAAAAATATGATGAATAATTCTAGATTGGCCACATAGAAATAAATAACATTTAAATTCTACAATTCTGTGAAAACGGAAAAAAGAAAACAATCTGATAAGAGTGAGAACAATGAAGTCGATAAAAAAAATATTGTCAGTGATCGTATAAACAAGAACAATAATAAAAGCAAAAATCAAACCAACCAGCTATAAAAGTTGGATGAAATATACCTGACACAAGGGATAACCAGTTGGTGTTTATTCAATATCATGTGTTAAGTTGAGTACCCCAGGTACGTAATGGCAGGTAATACAAGGTGACACAATGGATGGGAGGGGGGGCTGCATCCAGTTAATGTAAGTAGTAAAGTAAAGTTCCCTTAACCCTAACGGGTCATCAGGGCAGATGAAGTGTAGAATTCATCTGTTTCTATAACCTCGGCATATGAAGGGGTTGTGTGGTTAGCACAACGCCCAGCCGCCTTTACTCCCCAACTTAAAGTCAGGTACCCATTTAAAGCTGGGTGGACTTGGGGACTATCACCATGACCTGAAAAAATCCCAAGGTTCTTACTGAGATTCGAACCTGGGATCCTCCAGTTGGCAGTCGAGCGCTCTACACCGCACGACCACCCGTCCCCATCCAGTTAATGGGTGGACGGAAAAACGGTGTCTCTCAGCATGGATCAATCTTGAGGTGGACAGTTGAGTGCCCTACATGACCAGAGCACCAGTGTACCATGATTTAAACAACCAGATATTTCTCTCAACCCAAGAAAATCATATTTTGAAATCAGTGGCTGGAAATAGGGGAGACTTGATTCAAAGAACAAATGTTCAACACAAAACAATATTTCACAAAAATCAAATGTTACAGAGAATAAGGATAAACAAAAAAAAAACTTTCATGTGATGACAGGAAGAATACTATGACGTCATTTGTACTGATATCAAAATACATGAGGAAAAAAAGCAAAGGATTAACTGAGACAATTGTTTTGTTGAATTAATAAAAAAAATAAATTAAGTTTTTAAATAAAAAAATTCTACTCTTTTTCTCAAAATGGGTGTGTGTGTGTGTGGGGGGGTGTGTGTTAAATATATACTTTAATAGTTTTAAAGCACAAGATGCAAACGGATTCACTAAAATATTGTTACTTGGATAACCAAAGCTGAATGGTGTATTGGGGGCAGGGGGAGATAATTGAACAAAATGTGATGATGAATGTTGGCTAACACAGAAAAATATTAAAATATCCTTCAGTTTGTGTAAGACTTTAGCAAACAAAATATCAATGGACGAGCCAGTCTTAATGTAGTTTATTTTTTTTAACTTCACCAGACAACCATAAATAAAATATCAATAATAATATTCCACTCAACAGCGCAGTGTTACTGCATTTATTAACAGGGCTGAGGTCAGAGGTGTAAAAAAAAAAAAGCCATTCTCATGGACGGGCAAGCTAGTCAGGCACACAGGCCCCCCTCCCCTTCTATTACACATTTTGATCATATCCACTGGTTTAGGGGGCCCCACCAAGTACTTGTGCCTAGTGCCCGAAAATCTTTGCCCCCCCCCCCCCCCCCCAAAAAAAAACAAACTATGGACGGGTGTGTAAAACAAAGTATCACAAAAGGTCAAACAAAAAAAGGTAGTGTGTGTGTGTGTGTGTGAAGTCCCTGTAAGGATGAGATGATCCTCTCAGATCCTATAACCCACGAAAAGGGTATCCACATGTTGTGCAAATTGTCAGATATGAAAGATGTTAAAAAAAAAAAGTTAACATAAAATACAAGTTTCATCTATATTAGATCTGTATATAAAATAAAATATATATATATATTTACAAATATATAGATTAAAATAATTCTCCTTACAAACTGTGCACCATTAAGTTTTTAAAGTTCATATAAAATAGTTTGGCAATTGGTATGTTATCTCCGTATAAAATATATATATAAATTAAAAGACATATATATATGTGTGAATATATTTATACAAATGTGCAATAAAGTTAAAGCCATCAAGGCAGATCATCAAAATGTAACAACATACAACAACATACAACAACACAGACGCTGATGGCCTTGCCACTGGGCACATTTTGTCTGGTGCACATGTGATGAGGGGGATGGGGCCTTCATGGACAATAACCCTGGACACTTCCCTGCTGTGAGGAGTATCTTGTTTTACCCGGGCCACCCATCCATGACATACAAAGTTCAGGTTGACCTCCACAGGCTCAGAGGTTCTCAAGATTTCGAAATTGCACTGTGGTAAGGTGTGTGACGTAGAGTCTCCAGGTAAAAATTTTCTTCCTCCAAATATTCCTTGTCCTGAGAAAATAAAATGAAAAATACTTTTTTTTCTTTGAGGTTATAATAAAAAATTGATGGTGAAAATTCACTTCAGCCAATGAGAACATTTTGGACAAGGGCTGGTACAATGTGAGCCGCTCTAATAAACCCGGCGGCTGGCTAGGACCACACCCCACTTCTAAAGGTCCCCCCCAGTCTGGACTATGATGTTGCCAGACGTTAAGAAGGGCCATCTGAGCACCGGTCACGGGGCCCCGGGCTAAAAATTAAGTCAACGGTCAAGAGTTATCAGAGATGGGACCCAGTTTTTTTTTTTTTTTAAAATATCAGGGGCCCAATACTGGCAAAAGGGGGCCCATAAATATGCGAACCCCTCTGAAGTACAATGCATTGCTGCCTTTACTTCCCCCAAATCAAAAAGTGAAGATCCCCCCTGAGCCCTAAAGTGCTGGCGGATGAAGTGTACAATTCATCTGTTTATATAACCACGGCATACTAAGGCAATGGGTGGAACAACGGCCAAGCCATCTTTACTTCACCAACACAAGTCAGGTATTCATTTAAACTTTGGGGGGGTGGGAGAAGGAAAGAGGGGTGGGGTGGGGTGAGCGGCTGTGATTGCCTTTTTTTTTTTTTATTATTACAAATGGAGGGGGGGGGGGAAGGGGGCGGTTTAAAAAAAAAAAGTTTGGGATCCACTGATTTAAGCTCACAACCTACAAATCTGACAACTCTGCCAAAAAATTTTTTCGAGTAACAGCGACAGAGCAGTTGCACCCCCCCACCCCCCCCTTCCAATGGTTTCATCCTTAACAATGAAGCAAAATAATAAAAAAAAAAAACAAAAAACTGCCCTAATGTGTCTCACTTTTATAGCCTGTATCTTGAGCAGACGTACGGCCCGGTCACTGGCGATGGAGGCCGCAATCTGACCCAGTGGGCTGCTGCCGGCCAACTGGTGGGCAGATGACCCAAGTAGGTACTGTGTGGATGGGGCATCTAGCGCAGACATGGCCAGCGATGTGTGGTAGCCTGAAACACAAACAACAACAACAAGGACACAGGTCAGTGACAGCAGTCTGGCTGGGGGGGGGGGGGACGACTCTGCCAGTACACAACTTTACAGTCACCAACATTTTGTTTGTCGGTTTTCTTCAAATATTAAGTTAACGTCAAATATCAAAATAAATAACATTTTTTTTTTTTTTTGGTCCAATGATTTAAAAAATATAAAAAATTTAGAAACATAAAAAAAAAAAATGGGCTGCTGACCATTTTGTTGAATGACCGGGACGGTGGCCACACCGTTCAGTGGAGATCGACAATTCACACAGAGATTTGACTTTCTCAAGTTTTCAGATTCCTTCTTCTCCCTGGCCAGCCTTAGCTTATCCTTAAAAAGAGAGAGAAATGACTTTGAAACTGTTTTAAAGTACAACAAAATGGGAAAAGTGGATTTTAAAAAAAAGATAGTACATGTGTGATGGATGAAAACTCTGACAGTGAGACTGCCCTCCCCTGTACCTCAGTGACGTGCTCCTCCATCATCTTGATGGCGCTCAGCTTCTTCTCCACATCCATCTCTCTCCTCTCTATCTGGGAGCTGATGTGGAAGGCTTCATTCATGGCCTCTTCCCCTTCATGCTGGGCGTGACGAGCTGCCTGCAGATAAAAAGAGTTGGCCACCAGTTCATTTGTAACACATCATGGCAGAACAATCCGACTGTGATCATTAAAGCACAAACAAATCTATCAATCACCTCCAGCCGCTTTGTTCGCACCACATTTAGCTGGACCAACGTATCGCTCAATCTTTAAAATATGGTAACAGTTTCTGTGTGGTGTGTGTATGGGTGTGTGTGTGTGTGTGTGGTGTGTGTGTGTGTTACTTACTTCAGTGACTCGGTCAATCTCTTCCGACTGCTCCTGTATCTGTTTTGCCTGTTTGACCAGCGTCTCTCTCTCCTGCTCAATTAGGGCCCTGTCCCTCTCCAGCTTGTTCCTCTCTGAGTTGATCCTCTCCTCCTCCCTCTGCAACTCCTTCAGCCTGCTGGCCTGTTGGGCCTTCTCCTCTGCTATGGCCCTCGTCAGAGCCTCATACTCAGCTTCAGCCTGGTCCATGAAGACAAATAAACAATGTCAAGGCTGTGTGTGCCAGGTTAAGGAAACCCCCCCACCTCAGTTTTTAATTTATTCTGATTTTCACAATAATAGATGGACATCGATTAATAGATGGACATCGATTAATAGATGGACATCGATTAATAGATGGACATCGATTAATAGATGGACATCGATTAATAGATGGACATCGATTAATAGATGGACATCGATTAATAGATGGACATCGATTAATAGATGGACATCGATTAATAGATGGACATCGATTAATAGATGGACATCGATTAATAGATGGACATCGATTAATAGATGGACATCGATTAAGGAACCGAGCAGTTTTTTTTATTAGATTGGCTTTTGGGTTATTTTTTTTGTAAATACATGTAACAACAACATTTCTAGGTTAGTCCCCTCCCTCTTCCTGATCCCCGCCACCATATAACTGTGACAGCTAATGTTGGAAAGAAAAACTGTGAATTTTTTTACCTGGCTATTAGATTTAATTCTACTGTAAAGTTTGTTACCTGGCTATTAGATTTAATTCTACTGTGAAGTCTGTTTACCTGGTTCTTCTTCATTGTCTCCTGATGAAGCTTCTCTCTCACTGTTTTCTGCTCTATGTTAAACTTGACCCTCTCCTCCGCTAAAAGTCGCCTCTCTTCTGTGATCTGCGATGTGGAGCTGTGCTGCTCTTCCAGGAGGTTTTCCTGTACAAGGATTTAAAGTGAACAAGTAGGTCAAGTCAAATCTTAATTTTTTTTTCCCTCAATAACTGGAAGTATTTCAAAAATCTTCAACAGATTCATACGTGTAAATAATTTTTTAGGTCTAGAGAAATTTTAGATACAGAATATATATTATGATTTTTACTAAAGGTTATGTTGTGGGGAAAATGGGATACATTTTAAGACCTACTACTAGATAGTCAATTTTTTATGTCTAAAATAATTTTGAGATAGATTTTGAAAGTCTTGAATAATTTAATGACATATTGCATGAAAGTGATGAATTTATAAACAAACATTTATGTTTAGAGAAATTTTATAACGGATTTTGGCTGCGATGTAACTGAGTCTGAAATACTAGAAATTCTGAAAGCGACTCAATGGACCCAGAAATTATGTTCACCTTGGCTCTCTCCAGCAATGATCTCTCCCTGGCCTGCTGCTCCAGCCACAGTCGTCTCTCCTCGTCCAGAGATCTCTGTACAGCCTCCGCACGGCTCTGGTCTTGTTTCAACTTCCAACGCTCCTACAGAATAAACACCAGACACATCGTCACAGACAATAATAATAAATCACAACTTAACAAGTCAAGACATTCGTAGCTTAGAATATATTTTTTTTAGAACAGAAAGATTATAGAAAAACAAAACCAACTGTATAGATTACTTCTGCTGGCCATGTATTAAAACAGGAAATGTTACAATTTAATTTACACTATAGCTGGCCATGTATACAAATAGGAAATGTTACAATTTAATTGACACTATAGCTGGCGATGTAAACAAACAGGAAATATTACAATTTAATTTACACTATAGCTGGCCATGTTAACAAACAGGAAACGTTACAATTTAATTGACACTAAAATTCATAACAGTTTAAAAGGCCAGAATTTAATTTTAATACAAGAATTGAAAAAAATGCCTCCGAAAACGGAGTTCGCTGGAGAGTAGCAGCAGAGGCCCTTTGCCCGCAAGGAGTTCAAGGAATTAGGTCAAGTAAGACACAAGAATTAACAAAAAAATTTTTTTAATGTACAAAGGTAAATATTAAAACTAATTATATAAAATGCTGTTGAATAAAAAAAAAAACCCATTATGTTTAAATATAATAAGAAATTTTTCTTTCACAAGTTTGTAGTGACTTCAATATAATAACATAATCAGGTGAAAGAAAAAGAACACGCACATATTAAACATTTATTTTGATAACACAAGGAAAAAAAAAAATTGATCAAGATTTTAAATCCTCCAATAGTTTAGTTCCAAAACAGAGTGCGCTGGAGAGTGATTACAGAGGCAATTCGCTCCACAAGGAGTTCAAGGAATTAGGTCAAGTCAATAAGGTCCAACAGTTTAGTCACTGCCTGCGCAACTATACACATGACACAATATCCTCATCAAAAATGCACACACACACACACACTTACACACTTACCTCTTCCATTGCCCTGGTCTGTTCTCTCAGCTGCGACTCCATACGGGATATCAGATCCTCCAGTTTCTTTCTCTCCCTCTCATTGTCTTCCTCCTGTCTGTTGAGTCTCTCTTGAAGCACTGACATACAAAAAGAGATTAAAAAAAAATTTTTTTTTGACTACCCACCAATATATATAAATATATATATATGAAACTAAAGATGAAGAATATGTTTAAAAAATTTCAAAAATTTATCTCGCTCCCCATGTCGCAAAAAGAAGCCGGCACAATAGAGAGCTCACTTTTCAGCTGCTCGTCTTTAGACCTGAAAGTTATCTCCCTCTCGTCCAGCCCTTGTCTGTTCCAGGCCTCGATTTTTTTCTGCAGGTCGCCCAGGTCTTTGGCGTTGTTGGAGATCTGCTCCACGACAACTGTTAAACTCCTGGGGGGAACAATGACACATCATGAGGTCAGGATTTATTCAGTCATGGATTATAAAAAAAAAAAAAAATAACACAGACTCCGGTTTGTGAGTTTTAAAACCTATAAAGTGGAGTAAAGTATTATGATGGGTAAAGTATTATGATGGGTAAAGTATTATGATGGGTAAAGTATTATGATGGGTAAAGTATTTTGAAAAAAGAAAGTGAAAGATCTATTCAGAATGAACATCTTATTAAATGTCATTTAGATTTCCTAAGGCCGGACTGAGATTTTATCAGTAATCATTCACTTTTTTTAATGTGGGAATTATTTAAATGGATGAAGAAGTTCCAGAATTCCTGGTTTTTTTATGTCTATATGTTGGAGCTCTTTCTTTTTTTTTTTTTTTTTACAAAGTCTGTTAATTGATACCAACATTTTTACGGTACACTATTAGTATTTTAAGTCAAATATCACTCAAGATATATATTAAAAAATAAAACTTAATACATGCACATGAACTTTTGTGAATTTTAAAATATATCAAACTTTTAAAAAATTCTTTCAAATCAACCTGATGTTTTTAATTCACATTTTATGCAAAAAAATTTTAACGGGGTAAAAGCCACTAACTACAAGAAAGCTATCAACATGGAAAAATGGCAGCCTACGGGAGTGGACTTATTACTGGCGATCGGTCATTCTGCATAATATACTGTGTAGGTCTGGGCTGGACATATTTCTGGCCACAGGTGGTTTTGAAAAAAAAAAAAAAAAAAAAAACTAACCTGGACGTGTCATTGGCATTGGCTATCTTGTTAATCTCCTGGTTTTTGGCACTGGCCAGTCTGTCCAGGGCCTCTTCATGCTCCCTCTTGAATGCAGCCATGGACAGTCTGAAGTTAAATCATCAAATGAAACGGATCAGCAACATGATCAAGGGTTGGAAACATAATATTCATGAATTTAAAAAAAAAAATAATTAAATTCATAATGCCAGTTTAGCCGCAGAATGTTTATTGAACGGGAGGTGCATCACTGTTATGGCTAGTACTACTCATAAATAATAAAACGGCAGTTTTACAATTGGCCAACGATGCTGTAAAAGAAGTAAATGATTTTTTGTTAGAGCATTAACTTAACAGTGTTTTTTTTTTTTTTTGTGTATTTTAAAAATCAGGCCCCAATATCAGTGTTGAGGAGCCCCATTTCAGTATTGAGAGCCCCTAATTCAGTACTGAGGGCCCCTAATTCAGTATTGAGGGGCCCCTAATTCAGTATTGAGGGGCCCCTAATTCAGTTTAAAGACCGCTGTTTTAAAAAAAGAAGAAGTGTCGGTGGTTGTACTTTTAATATTTTAAAATAAATTATACATTACAGATAAAAGATCATTCTTAAAAGAACTTAGCTCAATACATTAAAAAAATCTATTTTAAAATATATTACATCTTTTTAAATACTTTTTTGATTTTAGACCTTCGCTGCTCGACTCCCGATATTCTACAATCAGTATAGAAGATTCTGGATACAGGAGGCCACAAAAAAATTAAAGGGTGGATCTTAATATTAGATGACCACTTATATAATATAGTTCAGCTGATGCTCCTTCTGTTCAATGTGGGTTTACCCAGACACTTCTCATGTTGAAAGTAGCTTCCAATAAATAAATTTTTAAAAATATTCCTATGTTACAACAACAACTACAACAGCAACTACAACAGCAACTACAACAACAACTACAACAACAAATGTAAACAACACCACCTGACCTGTGCTGTTCTTTCAGCTTCTCCAGCTCTGAGGCTTTCTCTCTCTCCATGTCCTCCAGCTTGCGGTAATGGGTGGTGCTGAGGTCACTCTTTTCCTGCTCCAGCTGTCTGACCCTGTTTAGGTGCTGCTGCATCAGCTCCTCATT
>JAGDYQ010000057.1:2541442-2556658 GCA_021962125.1 Bulinus truncatus
TAACAATAATAAGAAATGGGGCCGAAGCGGAATAATCCGTTTCGTCTAGCGAGCCTTAAAAAAAATGGTTCTGTTAATCTAAATGTGTTGTTTTTGTATATATCATTGTCTAATTCAAAATGAAACCCCACGCCGTCAAGTGAAAGGCAGGTGCTGACAGTTCACTGCCTTTCCCTTACCATTCCCCCACCCTTTCCACAGTGTTACGCCCCTGGTGTTATCAGTCCTTCCCTCGTGGACACCCCCAAAAAAGAAAACAATACATTGTGTAATTCAATAAACTAGATATCTGATATGGTGATTGATATATATTTTTTTATTTTTTTTAGCTGGATGCTAGTCCACTTTGTGAGGGGGAGTAACTCGTACAAATAGAATTGAGTTCGGCAGTGTGCATGCGTTGATGTCCCCTTTTAAGGTGGTATCGCCCATAGATATATAAGACTAGATCGCTTATGCTTATTTATTAGAGACCGAGAAAGTGTTGTATTCGAGACCCCTACTTTAAAAAAGAAGAGTACAATTCTGTACAGTTCTTTATTTTTACCGAAAAAGATTTCCTTCCTTTCAATTAAAAAAAAAAACTCCCATTCATGCTAGAGGTTGGCGCTTTAAAAATCTACTGATGTGTCCGAAAAAAATATATTTGACGGTTAGTAATAATATAATCAAACAACCGAGTACACAAAACGAAGGCGTTTTATTCAAAGTTAATTGAAAAAAGTTTTGAAAATTTGTCAAGGAAAACAATGCAAAATGTCTTCTGCTATTTATTTCGGTTACTTAAGGTTTCTATGCGTACTACGTCATCAGGTTATACAGAATTGTACTCTTCTCTTTTTAAAGTTATGGTCCGCACAATATATGTCTATGCATAGCCCATAAGCGATCTAGTCTTATATATCTATGGTATCGCCCAATAATAAGACCTCCACAAGCGCTGAATTTGTAAAAAAATAAAATGTAAACTTTCGTGTCTAACAAGTGTGTTAAAACAGTGTGAGTGGTCAAAATAACTGGAATTCATGTATTTACTATACAACCAAGTGAATGACCAAACTAAGATAATATTAACGCTGGTTTTAAAAAATGCTACTGAATTTTTAAAAAGCGCATTAGATAATCAGAAAATGTTCAGTTTGTAGTGACTTGAATATAATACATCCGAAGAAAGAAGAAGAACACACAAATTAAAACAACATTTATTTTGATAATACCATAACAAAAGAAATTATTTTTTAAAAATTTGATTTAGATTTTGAATCCTCCATTAGTTCAGTCACAAAACAGAGAGTAATGCTGGAGAGTGATTTCAGAGGCATTTTTGCTACACAAGGAGTTCAAGGAATTAGGTCAAGTCAATAAAGTCCAATGTGGGACGGATGGGCGAATGGCGTAGATAACCAAGATATATATACTAATTGATTTTTTCCCTTCCAAAATTATCACTGACGCGCACCATTCCAACACTTTTGCACCTCGTTGTGCTAGCACCAAAGCACCGGACATTCTTTTTTCATTACGATGGATGCTTGCCATTTTATTTTATTACTATTGTGGATTATTAGCATCTATTTCTTACTTTGATGTAGAAATAGCGAACTAAATTAACAATGTAATAATTCCAATGCTTTGATCTAGTCATAACGGAATAAATACATAAATAATATAACCATTCTAATCAAATTTTAAAATTTTAAGTTTTAAAACGGATATGACGTTCACACAACAACAACAATAAAACTAACATGGAGAAAGTTGTGTAAACAATGTAGCCATGTCGGGTGAAACGCTCACAGACTTAATCTAAAGTACACACACACGCACGCCCAGACACACACTCACGCAAGCACACACACACGAACGATGCGTTGACCGTCCCAATGTCCAAGCCTGTTGGTAGCCGCCCAGGTAGGAAGCACCGGTCCGAAAGCAAACGGAGGGCGTCCCAGCACCCCTGGAGAAGCTGTTGGGGGAAGGGGTGCATAATGCCAACGGGGACACGGTCAGCCCCGCCTCTTTCGCCGTGGAGGAGGGAGAGGAAGGCGTCATAGGTAACGACCAGTTGTGTCATGTATGTGTGTGTGCAAGATGGGCATCACAAGGCAGAGTGGATTACAGCATCAACAGGCTTATATACCCCCCCACCCCATTAACTACTGCAGACGACCTCAAGTATTAATTTATATCAACGACACTGTGTGTTAGAATTTCTAAATATATCCCATAGGCCTCTCTAAGGTCCACTCTACCTACGGTCCACTCTACCTAAGGTCCACTCTACCTAAGGTCCACTCTGCCTAAGGTCCACTCTGCCTAAGGTCCACTTACCTAAGGTCCACTCTACTACCTAAGGTCCACTCTACTCCATGGTCCACTTACCTAAGTTCCACTCCACTCTTCCTAAGGTCCACCCTACCTAAGGTCCACTCAACTCTACCTAAGGTCCACTCTTGGTTTTTTTGGCCCGAAGGTTCTTAACCTGTTGATCTCACGGAAACCCTTTTTACGGAATCAAATTTATTTATCAGAGCGCATTAGGCCTTACCCTGTTGTTCAGGGGCCCCAACTCTACGGCTGACGCTCCTGTGAAGCTATACCTTGCATCAGTTTTAAAGGAGAATTATTTTTTTTTTCAAAATACCTCTTTCTACCCAGAAGCGGAGAAAACAAATTTGACGCTGGTTTTTTGAGGGAATGTAAGGAAATATTTTATTTGGTTTCTCTGGTTTCTACTACTTGAGGGGGGAGGGGGAGGGGGGTGGTTCGCATAAAAAGAGAAAGTGGTATTAGTCCTACGATGTATGGTGAAGGGGAGGGGCAACTATGCTGTCTCCTACTTCCGGGTTATCTATAGCAGTGCTTCTCAAATTTTTTGAAGTCACGGCCCCCTTGGAACGCCAATCAATATGTCGCGGACCACCCATTTTTTTTTTTTGGTTTAGATTGCTTAAATTTATAATTTTTCGAAAATCCACGCCTCTCTTTTTCTGGATCGTCCGATGGCCCCCTAGGGGCCGCGGCCCACCACTTTAAGAAGCACTGATCTATA
Organism: Bulinus truncatus; assembly: GCA_021962125.1. Lineage (NCBI taxonomy): Eukaryota > Metazoa > Mollusca > Gastropoda > Planorbidae > Bulinus > Bulinus truncatus. The sequence continues at coordinate 2,544,495 of JAGDYQ010000057.1, forward strand.
AACACGACGCTGACTGTAAATCATAGTGTGTTTTCGGCGTGGAGTGAGTGAGTGAGAGTGTGTGTGTGAGTGAGAGAAGAACGTCTTTAACAAGGGGTACGACAGTAAACGCGATTTACCCCCCCCCACACTCACTCACTCACCCACTAGTGAGGACGGGGGGATGGGTGTGGCAGGTGTAGTAGACCGCTCGACTGCTAATCGTAATGTCACGAGTTTGAGCCCCAGGTCTTTTCCTCGAGTGTCTGATCATTGAAACCAGATGATTTTTACCCCGCCCACCCCACCCTGTCCCCTCGCCCCCAACAGTTTGTTGAGTAAGTGCGACACGTCACTGTAACGCAGTGTGACCTTGGTCACAGAAACCGATGAACTTCCCTACGTTCTCACTGATCTATATGTGCTGTATGGGCAAACTTTACCCCCCCCCCCTTTACACTAAAGACACAATGTGACATTCTAATATATTTTTATTTGCTCTGTCGCCTACATTGCCCTTATATCTTTTTTTTCTCTTAATTGGTGTATTGATAATTGTTTGTGTACTCTTAACTACCCTTTATCCTTGTGTGTGGATCAGTTTGACGCAGCCCTGTACTTCTCCTCGCCCACTGGTGCCCCCCTGTGCAAGTTGTTCACCCCGCGCCTGGCCGTGTTCTACAACGAGGCAAGAAGGGCGCCGCCAGGAAGTTCGGAGGCCGTCTTCGGTCAGCTTTGACCACAGCCCGCAGCACTTCAAGGACTACTTCTCCAAGATGCCGTGGTACGCCGTAGACTACAGCAACTCCCAGAAGAGGGTGAGTGGTGGCGGCGGTGGTCCGTCATTGTTGCATTGACCCTCTGCACTGGACAGGGGCGTAACCGGGTGCGTGGGGTGGGTGGGGGCAATTACTTTTTCCCGCCAACCAGGAGCGAGCGGCAGATGCCATACGTTGCTACAATTTTTTTTGGCACGCTCCTCCCTCCCCCATTCCAACATCACACGCGAAGACCTCTGGCGCTGAGATAACACCAGAAGTGGATTTTTGGATGGTTGCCCCCCCCACGCTCGGGATTCCGCAGATGTTCTTGGCAAATCTGATTGAGGTCCTGACATTCATCTTTGTTGCTCTAATTAATTTTGACGTACACCCTGATTCCTGCAAAATTGATAAATTATCCTCGACAGGAAGAGATCGCCTCTTGGTTTGGGATTAAAGGGATTCCTGTCCCAATCTCTCCTGGACGCCGCAGACTACAAGCCCATCACGCTGAACGGGCGTGAGATCGTCATGCTGGACCCCAGGGAGACAAGTTCGGGTGGAAAATCCCGGGCTGGAGCCGCCCAAGGCGGCGCCCCGGACAAGCGCTCGGAGAAATCCGTCTCGGCCTCGCACAGGGACACGGTCGTCTCGCTCGCGTCTCACGCTTCGGCGAGGGAGGGCTCGATCAGCAGCGAGAGAGAGGGCGAGCAGTCGAGCGCGCGCAGCCCGAGAACTCCAAGCAGATGGTAAAAAAGAACAGCACGGTGAAGCCGACCACCAAGCAGTCCAACACGGGCAAGGCAGCTTGAGACCATGAGGACGTGTGTGTGTGAAAAATTCAGAGCGCCAAGTGAGCTCATTTGAATTTCACGTCTGCACTTGACTATATATACCCGCGGCCCCAACAAAAGCTGCATCAATTAAAAACGTCAAGTTGTTCCCCTTACATTGTCTTTGCAAGTACAAAGTCACGAGATCACGTTTATGCATTTTTTTTGGTTCCCATTGTGAGGTCGCTTTTTCCTTTCAAATGTTGCAAACATTATTTATTTTATTTTATTTTTTAAAATTATTTTTTTTTTACTTTCCCTTTTAAAAATTTATATATTTTTTTTTTAAATTAAAATATCTCCATTTAAAAATAAAGCTGTTTATAGCAATTACATTTTGGTAAATAGCATGTAGATAATCAATGAATTTCCGGCCAAGTTTTGGAGTCAGTTACACTTATCTAGAAGTCTGTCCTCACCTGTCATGGAGTAAAAATGTGTTGTCACTGACCTATGTTCACAAAGAAATTTTTTTTTTTTAAAGTTTGACATTGAGGAAATGTTGCTTATTTATTTTATTACATTCTGGTAGCGTTTTGAAATGTGTCTTTTTTTTTCTCTCGTGAAATTACATGTTGATTGAAAGGTGTCTAGCTTTGTCATAAAATTACATAAACAACAAGTATACTAAATGTTATTGCTGTTTAATAGATACATAAAACATTCATTCATAATAATTAATAATCACATACCCAATGTGAGCAATTTTTAAATTCTGCCAATAATGGCCACATCTCTCCCAAACATTTAAAGCACTAAGTGAACAATCCAAATGAATCACAACAAGTCATTCCATTACAAATCTCAAAGGATCATGAGTGTGTGTGTGTGTGTGTGTGTGTGGTTACATGAAGAATAAATGTTATTTTTAATAAATACAGGTATATTATGAAATACATTGTTATTTTTTTGTAAAGCCGCTCCTTATTTATTTACAGTCCATTAAATTGAGTGATTTTTTGTTAAAAAAAAAGCAACCTTCACTTGTAAATATTTTACATTTTTTTCCTACACATAAACTCAGAAGATAATTTTTTTTTTGTAATAGTGCGTAAAAAAATAAATTTTGGCAAAACCATTGGCCGAGCATTATTTTTCATTCTAAGTCTCCTTCATCGAAAGAGAAAAACAATTAAAGGAGAGATAACTTGTGCACTGACTCAAGCCACTTACGACACACTACTCTGCAACGAATTAGGGTTGCAAACGAGTTAAAATGTTATTGAAATCATATTCAAATTGCCCCTGTGTAGTCTGTATTTGACGGCCGTTAAATATTTCTTAACGCTAAGTGAGTTCCAGAAAGACAGTGTCAAATGAACCCACAAAATAAGAGACAGAGTAAAACTATGAGATTGAAGCATTAATAAAATTGTTGACGAAGATACCAAAAAAAATATAAAAATGAAACCAAAAAAAAAATATGATGAATAATTCTAGATTGGCCACATATTAGAAATAAGGCAACATTTAAATTCTACAATTATAGAAATAAATAACATTTAAATTCTACAATTATAGAAATAAATAATATTTAAATTCTACAATTATAGAAATAAATAACATTTAAATTCTACAATTATAGAAATAAATAACATTTAAATTCTACAATTATAGGAAATAAATAACATTTAAAATTCTACAATTATAGAAATAATAAATAATATTCTAAATTTCTACTATTCAAAATCAAAATTTTGAAATCAGTGGCTGGAAAGATGATAGACTGATTCAAAGAAAAAAAACAAAATGTTCAACACAAAACAATTTTTCATAAAAAAATCAAATGTTAGCAAAGAATAAGGATGAACAAACAAAACTGTCAAGACAGGAAGAATATGACATCATTTGTACTGATATCAAAATACATGAGGAAAAAAGAAAAGGTTAAACTGAGACAATTATTGTTGAATTAATAAAAAAAATTGGTTTTTAAATTAAAAAAAAAAAAAAAAATTCTTTTTTTCTGTTTCTCAAAAATGGGAGGTTGTGTGTGTGTAAAACATATATTTTGATAGACTGAAAAGACAAGATGCAAATGCATCACTAAAATATTGTAACATGGATAACCAAAAGTTGATTGGTGTATTTGGGGTAGGGGGAGATAATTCAACAAATGTGATGATGAATGTTGGCTAACACAGAAAAATATAAAAATACCATTCATGCGGTTTTTACAAACTTTAGCAAACGAAATTTTCAATAGACGAGCCAGCGTTACTGCAACAACCTAAGGACGGGTGTGTAAAACATAGTATCACAAAAGGTCAAACAAAAAAAAAGGGTGGTGTGTGTGTGTGTGAGAAGTCCCTGTAAGGATGAGATGAAAATCTCTCAGATCCCATAAACCTACAAAAAGGGTAAGTAGCCACATGTTGTGTAAATTATCAGATATGAAAGATATTTAAAAAAAAAAAAAAGTTAACATAAAATACATTTTTTATCTATATTAGATCTGTATATAAAATATAAATATATATATTTACAAATATATAGATGTACAATGATTCTCCTTACAGACTGTGCAGCATTAAGTTTTTAAAGTTCATATAAAATAGTTTGGCAATTGGTATGCACTCTCCATATAATATATATATATATATATAAATTAAAAGACATATATATATGTATATATTTATACAAATGTGCAATAAAATTAAATCCGCCAAGGAAGATCATCAAACTGTAACAACATACAACAACAGAGACGCTGATGGCTCAAAGCCACTGAGGCACATTTTTGTCCGGCGCATATTAATGAGGGGGATGGGGGCCTTCATGGACAATAACCCTGGGACACTCCCCTGCTGTTAGGAGTATCTTGTTTTAACAGGGGCCACCCATCCACGACATACAAAGTTCAGGTTGACCTCCACAGGCTCATGAGAGGGTTCTCAAGATTTTGAAATTGGCACTGTGGTAAGGTGTGTGACGTAGAGTCTCCAGGTAAAAATTTTCTTCCTCCAAATATTCCTTGTCCTGAGAAAATAAAATGAGAAATACTTTTTTTTTTTCTTTGAGGTTATAAAAAAAATTGATGGTGGAAGATTCACTTCAGCCAATGAGAACATTTCGGACAAGGGCTGGCACAATGTGGGCCGCTCTAATAAAACCCCGGCAGGCTGGCTAGGACCACACCCCCACTTCTAAAGGTCCCTCCCCCAGTCTGGACTATGATGCTGCCAGTGATGTTAAGAAGGGCCATCTGAGCACCGGGTCACGGGGCCCCGGGCTAAAAATTAAGTCATCGGTCAAGAGTGATCAGAGATGGGAGCCAGTTTTTTTTTTTTAAATATCAGGGGCCCAATACTGGCAAAAGGGGAAGCCCATAAATATGCCAACTCCTCTGAAGTACAACGCATTGCTGCCTTCACTTCCCCCAAATCAAAAATGAAAAAAAAAAAAAAAAAGTAAAACAAAAAAGTGAAGATCCCCCTGAGCCCTAAAGTCCTATTAGGTGCCATGGATGAAGTGTACAATTCATCTATTTATATAACCACGGCATACTAAGGCAATGGGTGGAACAACGGCCACAAGCCTATCTTTACCTCACCAACGCAAGTCAGGTATTCATTTAAATTTTGGGGTGGGAGAAGGAAAGAGGGGGTGCGGCCGTGATTGCTTTTTTTTTTTATTTACAAATGGGGGGGGGGGGGGGGGGGTGTTAAAGGAAAATGTTTGGGATCCACTGATTTAAGCTCACAACCTACACATCTGACAACTCTGCCAAAATTTTTTTCAAGTAACAGCGACAGAGAAGATACACCCCTCCCCCCTGACTCCCTCCCCTCCCAATGGTTTCATCCTAAACAATGAAGCAAAATAAAAAAAAAAAAAAAACTGCCCTAATGTAACTCACTTTTATAGCCTGTATCTTGAGCACAGCGCACGGCCCGGTCACTGTCGATGGAGGCCACAATCTGACTCAGCAGGCTGCTGCCGGCCAACTGGTGGGCAGATGACCCAAGCAGGTATTGAGTGTGGATGGGGCATCTAGCGCAGACATGTTGCCAGCGATGTGTGGTAGCTTTAAACACAAACAACAACAACAAGGACACAGGTCAGTGACAACAGTCAGGCTGGGGGGTTTCTACCAGGACACAACTTTACAGTCACCACCATTTTTGTTTGTCGGTTTTTCTTCAAATATTAAGTTAATTTCAATATCAAATAAATAACGTTTTTTAATTTACTTTTTTTTTTTTGCCCAAATGATTTAAAAATATAAAAATTTAGAAAACGTAAAAAACAAAAATGAATGGGCTGCTGACCATTTTGTTGAATGACTGGGACGGTGGCCACACCGTTCAGTGGAGATCGACAAATTCACACAGAGATCCGACTTTCTCATGCTTTCAGATTCCTTCTTCTCCCTGGCCAGCCTCAGCTTATCCTGAAAAAAGAGAAAAGAAAATAAACTTTGAAACTGTTTTTAATGTTGAACAAAATGGAAAAAGTGGATTGTTAAAAAAAAGATGCTACATGTACATGTGTGATGGATGAAAAGTCTGACAGAGAGACTGCCCTCCCTGTACCTCAGTGATGTGCTCCCTCCATCATCTTGATGGCGCTCAACTTCTTCTCTTGCACGTCCATCTCTCTCCTCTCTATCTGGGAGCTGATGTGGAAGGCTTCATTCATGGCCTTTTCCCCCTTCGAAGCTGGGCGTGACGGAGCTGCCTGCAGATAAAAAAAGAGTTGGCCACCAGTTCATTTAGAAACACGAAGTACATGGCAGAACAACCCCTGACTGTGATCATCAAAACACAAACAAATCTATCAATCACCTCCAGCCACTTCATATCGCACCACATTTAGCTGGACCAATGCAACGCTTTCAAATCTTTCAAATATGGTAACAGTTTCTATGGGGTGTGTGGTGTGTGCATGGGTGTGTGTGTGGTGTATGTATGGGTGTGTGTGTGGGTGTGTGTATGGGTGTGTGTGTGTAGGTGGGTGGGTGTGTGTGTGTGTGTGTGTTACTTACTTCAGTATTTCGGTCCAATCTCTTCCGACTGCTCCTGTATCTGTTTTGCCTGTTTGACCAGCATCTCTCTCTCCTTCTCAATCAGAGCCCTGTCCCTCTCCAGCTTGTTCCTCTCTGAGTTGATCCTCTCCTCCTCCCTGTGCAGCTCCTTCAGCCTGCTGGCCTGCCAGGCCTTCTCCTCTGCTATGGCCCTCGTCAGAGTTCTCATACTCAGCTTCAGCCTGGTCCAGCATTGAGACAAATAAACATAGTTTGCGGATCCCCCATATTGAAATGTCAAGGCTATGTGTGCAAGGTCAAGGAAACCCCCCCCCCCTCAGTTTTTAATTTATTCTGACTTTTACAATAGTAGATGGACATCGATTAAGGCACTGGGCAGTTTTTTTATTAGATTTGCTTTTGGGTTTTTTTTTGTAAATACATGTAACAACAACATTTCTAGGTTAGTCCCCCCCCTCCTTTCCAGATCCCCGCCACCAAATAATGGTGGTCACTGGTACTGGGACAGCTAATGTTGGAAAGAAATACATTGAAATGTCGACTTAATCTACGGAAATTTAATGAAAAGAACCAAAAAAAAAAAAAAAGTAATGTTTCACTTCCATTTAAAAAAAAAACAGTTGGAGAAACTATTTAATTTTTGCGGAGGTAATGAATATGCAATTAACATTTATCAAAACTGTACAGAAGAGGGGGGGCTCAGTTTCCAGTTGACTGGCAAAAACATTTGCTGCCAATGGGTTTAAAATTGTGCTGACCAATGCTCAAAAGTGCCCACCTTAAACATTACAAACATGTTTCTAGAAACAAGTTAGTTTGTATAAAAAAGGAGCCTCTATTATTTTTAGATTTAATTCCACTGTAAAGTTTGTTACCTGGCGATTAGAATTAATTATACTGTGAAGTCTGTTATCTGGCTATTAGATTTAATTCTACTGTGAGGTCTGTTATCTGGCTAATAGATTTAATTCTACTGTGAAGTTTGTTACCTGGCTATCAGATTTAATTCTGCTGTGAAGTTTGTTACCTGGCTATTAAATTTAATTCTACTGTAAAGTTTGTTACCTGGCTACTAGATTTAATTCTACCGTGAAGTTTGTTTACCTGGTTCTTCTTCATTGTCTCCTGATGAAGCTTCTCTCTCACTGCCTTCTGCTCTATGATCCAAACTTGACCCTCTCCTCCGGTAAAAGTCGCCTCTCTTCTGTGATCTGCGATGTGGAGCTGTGTTGCTCTTCCAGGAGGTTTTCCTGTACAAGAAATTTAAAGTGAACAAGTAGGTCAAGTCAAATCTTATTTACCCCCCCCCCCCAATAACTGGAAGTATTTCAAAAATCTTCAACAGCTTCATACATGTAAATAGTTTTATAGGTCGAGATACAGAATTATGATATTATGATTTTTACCTAAGGTTAAGTTGTGGGGGAAAAATGGGGTAGATTTTAAGACCGACAATTTGATAGTTAATTTTTTATGTCTAACATAATTTTGAGATAGATTTTGAAAGTCTTGAATAATTTTATGACATATTACATGAAAGTGATGAATTTATAAATAAACTTTTATGCTTAGGAGAAATTTTATAACAGAATTTGGCTGTGATGTATTTGAATTATGTTCACCTTGGCTCTCTCCAGCAATGACCTCTCCCTGGCCTGCTGCTTCCAGCGACAGCCGCCTCTCCTCGTCCAGAGATCTCTGCACGGCCTCCGCACGGCTCTGGTCTTGTTTCAACTTCCAACGTTCCTAAAGAATAAACACCAGGACACACATCTTCACAGACTATAATAAATCAAAACTTAACAAGTCAAGACATTCGCTAGTTTAGAACAGATTTTTTTAGAGCAGAAAGATTATAAAAAACAAAAGCAACTGTATAGATTACTTTATCTGGCCATGTAAACAAACAGGAAACGTTATAATTTAATTGACACTAAGAATTCCATAACAGTTTAAAGGCCAGAATTTAATTTTAATACAAGAATTGAAAAATGGCCCTCACAAAATGGAGTGCGCTGGGAGGGTGGCTGCAGGAGGCCCTTTTGCCCCGCAAGGAGTTCAAGGAATTAAGGTCAAGTAAGTCACAAGAATTTAAAAAAAATTTTTTTATGTGCATAGGTAAATATTAAAACTGGTTATAAAAATGCTGTTGAATAAAAAACCATAAGGAGCTCAAGGAATTAGGTCAAGTCAATAAGGTCCAGTAGTTTGTTTATTCACTGCACATGACACAATATCCCATCCAAATGCACACACACACACACACACACTTACCTCCTTCCATTGCCCTGGTCTGTTCTCTCTGCTGCGTTTACTCCATACGAGATATCAGATCCTCAAGTTTCTTCCTCTCCCTCTCGTTGTCTTCCTCTTCCTGTCTGTTGAGTCTCTCTTTTGAAGCACTGACATATAAAATAAATTTTAAAAAATTTGTAACTGCACACCAATTTATAGAACTAAAGGATAAAAGATTCTGTATAAAACAATCTTTTTAAAATATCTCTCGCTCCAAAACAAGATACAGATGTACTATATTTGCTCACTTTTCAGCTGCTCGTCTTTAGACCTGAAAGTTATCTCCCTCTCATCCAGCCCTTGTCTGTTCCAGGCCTCGATTTTTTTCTGCAGGTCGCCCAGGTCTTTGGCGTTGTTGGAGATCTGCTCCAAGAACCAACTGTTAAACTTCTGGGGGGGGAACAATGGCATGTCATGAGGTCAGGATTTATTCAGTCAGGATTTATTCAGTCAGGATTTATTCAGTCAGGATTTATTCAGTCAGGATTTATTCAGTCAGGATTTGTTCAGTCATGAATTATAAAAAAAATTATGTATTACAAAAAAACCAACAAAAAAACAACACAGACTGTGGTTTGTTGAGTTTTAAAACCTAAAGAGTGGTTTAAAGTATTATGGTGGGTGAAGTATTATGGTGGGTAAAGTATTTTGGTGATAAAGTATTATGGTGGGTAAAGTATTATGGTGGATAAAGTATTTTGGTGGATAAAGTATTATGGTGGATAGAGTATTATGTTGGGTAAAGTATTATGGTGGGTAAAGTATTATGATGGGTAAAGTATTTTGGTGGGTAAATATTATGGTGGATAAAGTATTATGATGGGTAAAGTATTATGGTGGGTAAAGTATTATGATGGGTAAAGTATTTTGGTGGGTAAAGTATTGTGATGGGTAAAGTATTATGGTGGGTGAAGTATTATGGTGGGTAAAGTATTTTGGTGTAAAGTATTATGATGGGTAAAGTATTTCATTTGATCAAGTATTTTGCGGGTAAAGTATTATGGTGGGTAAAGTATTTGGTGGATAAAATATTTTGGTGGATAAAGTATTTTGGTGGGTAAAGTATTATGGTGGGTAAAGTATTATGATGGGTAAAGTATTTGGTGGGTAAAGTATTATGATGGGTAAAGTATTATGGTGGGTGAAGTATTATGGTGGGTAAAGTATTTTGGTGGGTAAAGTATTAGTGATGGGTAAAGTATTTTGGTCGATCAAGTATTTTGGTGGGGTAAAAGTATTATGATGGGTAAAAGTATTTTGGTGGATAAAATATTTCAGTGGATAAAGTATTTTGGTGGGTAAAGTATTTTGGTGGGAAAAGTATTGTGATGGATAAAGTATTTTGGCGGGTAAAGTATCATGATGGGTAAAGTATTATGATGGGTAAAGTATTTTGAAAAAGAAAGAGAAAGATCTATTTAGAATGAACATCTTATTAAATGTCATTTAGATTTTATCAGTAATCATTCACTTTTTAATGTGGGAATTACTTAAATGGATGAAGAAGTTCCAGAATTCCTGGTTTTTAATGTTTATATGTTGGAGCTCTTTCTTTTTTTACAAAGAGTGTTATTTGATACCAACATTTTTACGGTACAATTATTACATTTCAACTCAAATATATTTCCTAGATATTATTATTAAAAAAAAAACAAACAATAACTTGCTTAATACACGCCATGAACTTTTGTGAATTTTAAAATATATCAAACTTTTTTAGTTCTTTTCAAATCAATCTGATGTTTTTTATTCACATATTTTATGCAAAAAAATTGTAAACGGGAAAAGCCACTAATACAAAAAAGCTATTAACATTAAAAATGGCAGCCGGTACTCAGAGTGGACTATTCATTGGCGATCGGTCATTCTGCATAATATATTGTGTGGGTCCGACTGACTGGCTGGACATATTTCTGACCACAGGTGGCTTTGAAAAAAAAACCTACCTGGACGTGTCATTGGCGTTGGCTATCTTGTTGATCTCCTGGTTTTTAGCACTGGCCAGTCTGTCCAGGGCCTCTTTATCACTCCCTCTTAAATGCAGCCATGGACAGTCTGAAGTTAAATCAACAAATGAAACGGATCAACAACATGGTCAAGGGTTGGAAACATAATGCTCATGAATTAAAAAAAAAAATTAAATTCATAATGCCAGTTTAGCCGCATAAACGTTTATTGAACGGGAGGTGCATCACTGTTATGCCAGTACTACTCATAAATAATAAAACGGCAGTTTTACAATTGGCCAACGATGCTGTTACCGGTAATAGAAGTGAATGATTTTTTTTTGTGTATTTTAAGGAAATCAGGCCCCTGATTCAGTATTGAGGGCCCCTAATTCAGTACTGAGGGGCCCCAATTCCAGTACTGAGGGGCCCCTAATTCAGTATTGAGGGCCCCTAATTCGGCTACTGAGGGGACCTAATTCAGTATTGAGGGCCCCTAATTCAGTACTGAGGGGCCCCTAATTCAGTACTGAGGGGCCCAATTCAGTATTGAGGATGCAGCATTGTTTGACTACTTAAACACTGCTACATTTTCAGATTGTCATCATTTATATTGAACTCGTTGCAAAAACTTTTTAAAAATTATTTCACAGACATAAGTAGGAATTCAGAACTTGTTTAAAGACTGTCAGTGGTTGTACATTTAATATTTAAAAAAAAAATTATATATTATAGAAAAAAGATCATTCTGTAAAAAAAACTTAGCTCAATACATTAAAAAAATCTATTTCAAAAATATATTATATCTTTTTAAATACTTTTTGATTTTAGAACTTCGCTCTCAACTCCCTATATTCTACTATCGTTATAGAAGTTTCTGGATACGGGGGAGGGGGGCACAAACATCAAACGGTGGATCTTAAAGCAAAGTTAAATCGACCACTTATATAATATAGTACAGCTGATGACCTTCTGTTCAAAGTGGGTTTACCCAGATACTTCTCATGTTGAAAGCAGCTTCCAAAAATAAATTTTTAAAATATTCGTATGCTACAACAACAACATACAACAGCAACTACAACAGCAAATGTAAACAACAACATCACCTGACCTGTGCTGTTCTTTTCAGTTTCTTCTCCAGCTCTGAGGCTTTCTCTCTCTCATGTCCTCCAGCTTGTGGTAATGGCGGTGCTCAGGTCATTTCTTTTCCTGCTCCAGCTGTCTGACCCTGTTCATGTGCTGCTGCATCAGCTCCTCGTTCTCTTCCTCAGTCTGAAGAACGCAAACAAAAAAACAACAACATAAGACATTCAATGGCTGTGCACAACAACAACATAAGACAAATGGCTGTGCACAACAACAA
>JAGDYQ010000057.1:2557158-2631081 GCA_021962125.1 Bulinus truncatus
GTCCCAAAAAATGCTCGAAAAATTTTTTTTTTTTAAATCTTTGGTGTCTCACCCCTGAAATGTGTCTCTTGGGTACAATGAGTGAATTGGTGAAGTTGTAGCTCATTTGAACAACATTTAGAGGTCCCCCAAGAGCTTTTAAAATTCCAGTATTAGGCCAACATAAAAATCCAGACGAATCATGGCTTAAATAATTTGCAGTTTTTGCATGCCATAGATGAATAAAATGAAGTTTAAATATACTTATATTTATCTCATTGCTACCATTAACTTGAGTTGAAATTGTGTGATTCTTAATTAGAAAATGTAATAAATGCTAGAAAACATATAAAATACCTAATGTGCAAAATTTAAGCAATGTGCATATTTTTTGAAGATTTAATTTTTAAAACTAAGCATGCTAAATTGTCAGGCATCATATCACCAAAAGTTGCTGCAGTGCTGGACAGAACGAACACCAGCATTAGAAAATCAACAATGATACTTGCATCCGCATTCAACGAAGCTGGTGTTCCGACATCTGACACAGTATTTTCCAAGAGCACAATGCATCGTCATCGCAAGCTTTGTCGTCAACAAGCTGCAGCATGTATAAAAGAAGACTATATTCCCTCAAAATCAATTGTACATTGGGATGGTAAGCTATTGCCCGATGTTACCGGACATTTTACCAACAACGGCGATCGATTACCTGTCCTGCTCTCGTCACTTGTCGATGGCACTACAAAGCTTCTTGGTGATCCCAAGTTAGCATCCGGGTCAGGATGGGTAGCTGCTGATGCATTATATGAACATATCAAATCATGGAAGTGCGAATCTATTGTCATCAGCATGTGCTTCGACACTACGGCTTCCAATACTGAAAGACTCAATGGAGCTTGCACTCTGTTAGAAGTAGCCCTGGGACGTAATCTATTATGGATGGCATGCCGTCATCACATGTTGGAAGTACTCCTTTCCGATGCATTCAATGTTTGTCTTGGACCATCCACTGGACCAGAGATTTTGTTTTTTAAGAGGTTTCGAGAAAAATGGCCAGCATTAAACCACACACCCGAAGCCAGATCCGCCCCTTTGATAATCGTGTCTGATTCGATTAAAGAATTTATTAAATGTCAACTTGAGGTCAGTCATTCAAGTGATGATTATTTGGAATTTCTTCTGCTTGCTGCACAAATGGTTGGGTTGGAGGTTGTTGTCAGCATTCGCAGACCTGGTGCACTACATAGGGCAAGGTGGATGGCGAAAGCAATATATGCATTGAAAATCGATCTATTGTTTGCAGGCAATGAAACCATCTTTCAGTTAACAGCTGGAGAATTACAAGGTAATCAGCGCTTTAATCGGTTTACCATATGTGTTTATCTTCAATCATGGTTTTCATGCAGGCTCACCGCAGAATGATATCTTGTTGATACAGCGTTTATACGAATATGATGATGCTGTTCTTCGATCGACTTGATTGAAAATGATGGTGCGTCACTCGTGGTACTTGAGTCCGGAACTGTCGACGCTTGCGTTATTTTAAACCCTTTTGTCAGACAAAGAAAAAACTGGCCTTGTTCGGACAATGCAATCAGAACGTGGACCGCATCTCATAAAAACACTATCAAAAAGTGTTGTTGATTTGCGTGCTTCTACCACATTTTTTAAAACATCCAACATTGATGCCAGTTTTCTAGATGTTCCTGTTGAAGCCTGGACAGATACACCATCTTTTAAAGTTGCAGCAGATTTTGTAAAGAATCTGGCTTGTATCAATGACTCTGCAGAGCGAAGTGTAGCATTGATACAAAATTTCAATGACAGTATCACCAAGAATGAAGAACAAAGACAATTTTTGCTCCAAGTGGTTGAAAAACATCGGAAAAATGTTGCAGAGTGTAATCATGAAGAGCTGGCTAAAATTTATATTTGAAGAACTTTTTAAAATTTTTGTCTACCCTACAGTACAAAGTACAAAATAAATAGCAGGAATGCTTATTTGCATTGCTTATTATTATTATTTTTCAAGCAGATTGACATTGATTCAAGAATTAACTTGACAAAATGAATAAAACTTTGTTTTTCATAATTTTTTACTTAAATTTCAAATTTAAAAATATAAACCATTCAAGATTTATATATTTTGTTTCATTTAATATTATAAGCAATACTAGGCATCAATTTGTTACTTAATATATCAGTTTCGCATATAATGCAACATTAACGCTGTATAAGATTTGACCGCGAATGATTTTACACCAAAATCTGGAACTTTAAACCTCTTGGGGGACCTCTAAACATTGTCCAAATTAGCTGAAATTTTGCAGGTTAACTACTGTTACCATACAGACATATTCTGTGGGGTGAACATCAACATTTCAAAACTTTATTTTTTTGGGACACCCTAAATATTTATATATACATATATATATATATATATATATATATATATATTAGTTAATCGAGTTGACCGGTGATCGTGCTATGCCAGTTTGACTTTGCAGCTTATGCAAGACTTAAGATATACAACACAGTTTTAATACATTTTTTTTTTCGGAGCATGAATTAAACATAACGCACTCAGAGACGCTCCGTGGATATTTGGTAAGACGGGGGTTGTCACCAGTGGCGTAGGAAGAGCATTGCGGGTTGCGCGATCGCACAGGGAGCCGAAGTATGAAGGGGCGCCGAAAGTGCGCTGGTTAATTTTTTTTTTTTTTTGCACTTTTCAGATTGCGAGGTGGACGCCGAAAAAATGGAGGGTGCCACCATAGCTAGCGCACTCTGAGCGCACACACACACACACGCGCGCAGATACAAAGCTAAATTAAATAATATGAGATATATTTCTATACTTCTGAAGAAGGTTTGCCGAAGCGTCCCCCAAACCCCTCCACCACCCCTGGGGAAACAAATATATATCTAATTATATAATGGCGATTTGGGTTCTGCGTCAAATCGAAAGTAAAGAATGAATACAACAGTATTCCCAGTTTAAAATACAATCATGAAAAATCGGATCTGCCCGAAACCAAAAAATAACCTAGCCTACCGATCAAGGCGAGGGGATATAACTCTATGCAAAGGTTTTTGGGTTTACAGCTAGTTTGTACATAATTATACTTCCATGTTCTCAACACTCGATATAGCAATTAATTGAACATGAAAGGCAAAAGTGAATGATAAAAGGAAAAGACTAGCACAGAACTGTTTACCTTATAAGATGGGTTTTGGGTGTCAGGATCTTGGTTGTCATGCTTCAACACGGCCATAGTTGTTTTGACGTCTGTTGTTAGGTGTAGTTTACGTCATGTCCCCGGGTCATTGCGGGACATGATTTGTTCTTTTAAGTTCTGTTTTGGGTGGGTGTGTGATTGTTGTGTGTCTGAAATTGTTGGGTGTATGTCTGTGATTGTTGCGTGTGTATGTGATTGATGTGTCTGTGATTGTTATGTTATGCGCTTTTGTGATTGTTGTGTGTATCTATGATCGTTATGTGTGTCTGAAATTGTTGTGTGTTTTTGTAATTGTTGTGTGTGTATGTGATTGATGTATGTATGATTGTGTGTGTTTGTGTGTGTGATTATTATGTGCATCTGCTATTGTGATTGTTTTGTGTGTCTGTGAATATTATGTTTGATTGTATGACTGGTGTGTGTCTGTGTGATGGTCGTGTGTCTGTGTGATTGCCGTGTGTCTCTGTGTGTGATTGCTGCGTGTCTGTATCATCGTTGTGTTTGCTTGTGTGATTGTGTGACGGTTATGTTGTATTGTTTTTATTCTATTTATTATCTTGTTGTTTTTATTTAGTGTGAAAGTTGGATGGACGGTTTACATAGTTTCAGTTTACCATGCATCTCTTTCCCCCCCCCCCTCTCTCTCGCTATCTCTCTTTCTTTCTCTCTCCCTCTCTCTCTTCCCCCCTCTCCCGCTTTCTCTCCCCCCTCTCTCTTTTTCTCTCTGTCTGACTCTCTTTCTCATTCCCCCCTCTCTCTCTTTCTCTTAAATTTATTCAATGATGTGAACACGTGAGACAGAAGCAATAGAAGGAAATGGTTTGGTCGCAAACTTCGCAGGCGTGAATTATTTCCCCTTGATTGATCATCGTCCGTTACTCCCGTGTCTGGAGAGCTCCATCGCGGCACAACTTTATGTCTTCTCTTTCCGGTTTTTTTTTTATAATCTCAAACAGCAAACATTGATTAATGTAAGGTTTCATCTGATTGGTGAATTATTTAAAAATATATTAGGAAAAAAATAGCGAAACGTTTACTGAATCAATTCTATCAATCTGACTGTCTGCCTCCCTGTCAGTCGAGATACGTCTGCTTGAAGTCTATTTGTCAATATGTACGTCTGTCGATTGCGTGAAGAGATAAAAGTCACTGTAGAAGTGTTGTTAGTGGCCCATACTCTTACATGATTGTCGAGGGTAAGTAAGTAAGTAAGAAATGTCTGTCTGAGCATAATTTTTAGATAACCGTTTTTATTTATTAATTATCAATGTGTGTCTCCCTAAATGTATGTCCGTCTGACTGAATAAACTTATGTCTGTTTTTCAAGCGAGTTCTTCTTATGTGGTGACATAGATTGACCTTGGTTGACCTGGCATGATAAACGTGAACCAGAGAATTATATTTATCTACCCAATTATATTTGTTTATTTACATGATAATGTTCATCGCTGATAGAGGTCCACAACAGTGCCGATTTAAGAAAAAAAACCAGTGCCGGGGATGAAAAACAATTTCTGCAGAGACGGGGATAAATGTCTATGATTTCATCCCCGGCATGGATATATTAGCTAAAGCAGAGCCGGGGATGACAGGTCTCAGTGCCGGGGAAATCCACGGCATCCCCGGCGGTAAATCCAGCCCTGGTCCACAACACAGCGTTTAACCATACAGTGTCAACTTATATGTAAAATATACCATTTGGCGCCCCTTTGTGAGTAGCGCCCGGAGAATGATGACCTCCACCCCTCTTGCCCCCTCCCCTCACTACGCCGCTGAGACAGACATAAGTCTTAACAAGAACAACGACAACAACAAACACTTTGACAGTAAGTCTTTAGCACAACAACAAACAAACACACACATACACACACACACACACACAAAGAAAATAAAGTCAGTCACAGTTTGACCTACTGACTCGATTGTGCAAGTTTTTTTTTTGTTCTTGTTATTGTGGGACACACACATTGTAGGGCGAAGGGAGATAACTTGGGAAAAGGGTGTAGCGGTAAATGCGGTTTGTGCAGTGCGCAACATGTTTTACTGAACGGTCGGTAAACGGTTCGGCACCGAGATGAGGGGGAAAGGGGAGGTAATTGTGACGAGACGGACAACTCTAAACACTAGCTGGGGTGGTGGCTCTTTTTTTTTTTGTTAGCGAATAGGAACGTCATGCTGCAGCCTGTGGGTTACAGGTTCGACTTCCCGGGGAGTTCCAGTCACCTACTTATTTATCCCACGTGGTGCCGCCATGGCCGTTGCACTATATGCAATGGAGGGATGAATGAAGGACTCTGCCATAATTAAAAACGTCACATTCCAGGTTTATGAGATCTAAGAGATAATCATTTCATTCTTTCAGGGATTAGTAAAACAGAAAAAAACAAAAAAAAAAAAAAAAAACACATGCGTTTTAACGATTTGTGAAACCGTTTGGTTGTTAATCGATACAATAACGATAACAGTATAACTGATAATCGAAGCGCGAGGCAGCGTTTAGTTATGTTACTGTTAGGTTACGTATTGAAACAAAGTCTCCATTTCAAGAACACTGTTTGTACAGGTCGAAATATTAACACCTTTTGTTATTCTTACCCCAACCCCCCACACCACCCCACCCCCCCAACCAACCTTAAACTGATTTCAGCCCAAAGGCGGCCATTGATGTTATGATCCAGCACGCGGAGACTTGGATAAGGTGTCATGCCCCCCCCCCCCGGTGGGGGGGGGGTCGGTCGTATGCCGCAAGGCTATGCTATATAGAATACAAGGTATCAAATTACGTCTCTACCCCCCTGCCCCAGTGAGGCACCGGGATTGGGGTAGTTGGTGTAGTAGCCCTGACACCCCCGCCCCCCCCCCCACCGCCAACCTCAATCAAGGCCTTCCGTTCAATCAGCCTTGTTGTAAATCCTGTTATTGATTAGACCTGTTGCCTGATAATATTTCCCCACCATTGCCCGTCAGTCATTGTGACATATATAGCTTACCCCCTTTCCCCAGTCCAACACTCCCCCCCCCCACCCCCATTTTCCAACCCCCCCTCCCCCAGATTCGAAAGATATATCCACCCTTCTCCCCCGTCGAGTTTTACAAGTGCAAGGTATCAGTCTCCCTCGACATTCTAGTGTGTTTTATTATCATTACATTATCATATCGCCCGCTGATGTCATTGCTGTTGTTGTTGTTGTTGTACCTGTTGTGATGGTGGTGGTGGTGGTGGTAGCGTGTCACACTGCTCCAGTGTGTTTATTATCGATGGCCATACGTTTGGTAGAACGCACGGGGCAACACATTAACTTCAGGGGTGGCCACCACTTGGGTGACCCGCACCAGAGTGGGCCCCCCCACACACATTGTGTGTATGTGTGTGTGTGTGTTTTACCTACCTTACTGTAACAAAACGAACCGTTTCCTAGCCCCGTAACGGACATTCGCCCTATGCCTGCGTGCTTGCTCATACCATTGGGGTAAAATGCTAAATCTGGACTGCATGTTTCCTGGTTTATGACATCTCTCTGGCCAAAAATATTGAATATTATGTAGGTCAATACTGACAATAGAAGATTAATCAATATATATATATATATATATATATATATATATATATATATATTTACAGTGGATTCCGCTTAATTGGGACACCGCTTAGTTGGGACAGCCGCTTATTTGGGACAAATCTCAAAGAAAAACAAACCAAGAAGCCAATGGTAAATTTGTATGTTTAATTGGGACAGCCGCTTAATTGGGACAAAAAGCCTCGGTCCCGATGTGTCCCAATTAAGCGGAATCGACTATATCTATATATATTGATCGTTGACTTAACTTGTTCCAAACCTAAACCTTTGTGTCACTGAAACCGCGTGATTTGATATTTTCATATACACTTCGCTTCTAACGGAGTGTTAAGACTATACAGTGATGTAAAAAAAAAAAATCGCGGGTTTGGGGGGCTTCCATGCTGGGTGACACTTTGCTGCCAGCCCGGGGTAGGGTAGGGGAGGGGGGGTCTGCATCTGCCACTTAAAGAAATAAAGTGGGTATTCGGTTAACGAACTGTTCGAACAGCGAACAAATCGGACAACGAACACTTTCAGGAAAGATTTTCGTGTTCGGACAACGAATGAAATTCGGATAACGAACAAAAACTTATTCTAACGAAAACGTCTCGGCTCTCGGAACACCCGACACCAGTCCTCAATTTGTTTTGAAAATGGATGTGCGCGTGCGCTGACACATCATCATTCATACTGTGTAGCAGTGAGGCAGCACCGTTCGATTCGTGCGATAGTGTGCGACGATACTTTGTCAATTGTGTACCATACATGTATAGTTGGTTTCTGTCCTTGTGATTTTCGTATGTGCTTCTCTAAACGCCTTATAAAAAAAAACCCCGAAAATTTGACAATAATATGGGGCCTAAAAAGTGTGGAGTGTCAAGTACTGTGCTCAACATAAAAACCAAGCAAGAGATTATAACTAAAGTAAAGAGTGGACAAAAATAACTGATGTTGCTAGGCAGTACGGCTTGAACAGGTCTACAGTAGGCACAATCCTAGCTAAGAAAGATATCATCAAGAAGACTCGATCCGCTAAATGAGTAACGAAAATTACATCTGAGAAGCAAATAAGTGTCATCCATGAAAAAATGAAGAGCTTGCTTTTAGTTTGGATAAATAAACGGGAGATGAAGAGAGATGTAACGAGTATGGCCATCATTCAAGAGAAGGCTAGAGAAATTTTTGAGAAATTGAAAGAACAAACTCCAGGCTCGTCCTCCGAAAATCTAGAATTGAAAGCTACCACTCTCTGGTTTGCTAAGTTTAAAAAGAGATCTTTCATTAAAGATCTCTTGAAGAAGTAGAAGGAAGTCAGTGCAATGGTCTATAAATGGCACCCAAACCAAGCTGATGTCAATAGGGTTGCTGATCTCTACAACGACATAGATATCCATCATTTCCTGAAAGTTCTGAAGGAGAGAGAAAAACAATCGACATTGTACATGTTCTTTAACGTCCAAAGGAATGAAAAGGACTGATTAATAAGCAAGACTATATGTGTGTATTAAATTTGTAATAAAGAAACTTACTGAAAAATTATACTTGTTCATGACATTTAAAAAAAAAATTAAATTTTTAGGATTTGTAGAACGAATTAATCGAATTTCTATTAACATATATGGTAAATCGATGATCGATTAACGAACGATTCGGATAGCGAACATAATTGTGGAACGTATTAAGTTCGTTAACCGAATACCCACTGTATTACATTTAACAGATTCAGGAGCTTTAGGCAAACGTTATTCTTTTGCGCCTGAAACGTTACAGTTTACAAGGGTTCAGGTGGGAGGCTTTCTTCCATATGGGGGGGGGGGGTCATGCGGGCTACGGACTTGTTACCAGCGTACTCCGTGGTGCCTCCATGATAAATGCTGCCCCCGATACGGCGGAGATGATGCTAAGTGTGTGACAAAAATTATCAATCGATCTATGAAGAGACGAGTACTTAAGTCTTCCTATAACATGGCCGTCACGTTACCGGGGGCGGATGTAACGGTGGGAGCACCGGGCGTACCGAAACAGCACCCTGGGGCCCCCCGGGGGTTTTTAGACACACACCCCCTCCCCCCGATTTAACACTGATTTTATTTATTTATTTGTGTGTGTGTGTATACTGTCTCTATAATAAAGGTATCCATTATTTTATTCTGCGCACGCGCCTTTATTCTGGTGGTTACCTTTTAAAAAAAAATTGTTTGTAGAATTTAATAATTAATCAGTGGCGACTAGAGCAAACTACCCACGACGTAAAGGCTGGAAGGAAGGGGGGTGTGGTTAGAGAGATTTGGGTGATGACGTGAGCTCTATGATAGAGAAGAGAAGGCTTATAGAATTTTATCAAAGTGCCCCCCCCCCCCACAAAAAAAAAAAGTATAAACAAAAATAACATTTTCTCAGTACGGTGCCGCCTCTACTTTATGTGTGTGTGTTTTTTTTTTTTTATTATTATTTAAAGCAGTGTTTCTAATATTTGTATCACGCAGGCAGTGCCGTGTAGTTGCCATCCCCTGGTATATCGTTTACAGTACTCTCTACTTGGGGGGGGGGGCGGGCTCATCGACCAGAGCCACCCCCCCCACACACACACCCCCTATCGCTGCCTACTTGTGCGCACTGTCAACTGTCAAGTCCGTCTTTGCAAAACCTAACACCACCCCCCCACCCCCACCCCAAACAATTTCAGCGTTGTATCGGAAGACGAACGATATGCATTATTTAGCACGATGTGAGCACAGTGATGTGGCGTGCTGACATCGACCATGTGAGAACCCCCTAGGAAAAAAACGAAAAACGTTAGTCTGTCCCCAGTGGATTTTCCACCCAGTGGCGTAGCAACCTTAACTGGCGCCCTGGGCATAATACCTTTTTAGAGCTCCCCACCCCCCATTCGAAAACCATATAATAGTATATGTAAAATATACAATTTGGCGCCCCTTTGTGAGTAGCGCCCGGGGTATGATGATCACACCCTCCCCCTGCCCACCTCCTCACCACGCCACGGTTTCCACCGGACTAATCTATCTATATGACTGCTACAGGAGGTGACAATAAAAAAAAAAAGAGGGTCAGAGCTCAGAGGTCAACAGGAGAGCCCAACAAAGTCATCATGATGTGTGTGTGTGTCAGAGAGAGAGAGAGAGAGAGAGAGAGAGAGAGAAAGTGAGAAAGAGAGAGTTAGAGGGAGTCAGCAACTGATTTTGGGGAGGGGGGGTTTATGATCGATTTCGTTTGTCACACGTTCAGTCAAGAAGACAAGACACGGTGTGACCAGGGCTGGGACTGGGGGAAGGGGGGGGGGGACAGCCCGGGGGGGGGAGGTAGCTAGACGATAAATGGACACACCCACTTAGACAGCCGGATTGAGATAAATATTAAGGAAAAAAAAAACAATACGGAATGTATGCTGCAGGATGGTGGTCTAATAATTAGAAAGATATAAGGCACACAGAAATATCAGTCAAAGGTGAATCATCTCCATGACCAATTAACTCATAACATAGGTCATAGGTCATTACCGTAGATTAGAAAAAACAAGCAATTAAGCCTGTTCCATTCTGGACACAGGACGTGTTAGCGCATTTTCATGTTATGTATCAGTACGTTTGTTAACTTTCAGTAAATATTTGTAAATTTTGGAAATGTTTATAAATGTATGTATCAGTACGTTTGTTAACTTTCAGTAAATATTTGTAAATTTTGGAAATGTTTATAAATTCAATTGTCTAATGCATATATCTGTAAAAAAATATTATAAAGACGTTTCTTTATATTTGAAAAAAAAAATTATTTTCTCTTAAATCTAACTACAAGTGGTATGTGGTTACTGAAATAGGACTCATAATTGAAAACATTCGAAATTGTAGTCATTTAATCGTCCGAAAACTCCGTCAATTGTTGCATAGCTCTGATACTTTCAATTAAACTCAGAACACAAGCTTACTATTTCATTTAATGAGTTTCTTAATAAATCTTGGTGAAACTACGTGCTGCAGTATTTCGCACCAAATGAATGGGTTATTGAACGAACAAGGTGTAAAATGGGGCTATATATATAATATATAAGCCCCTTAGGAGCCTGGTTAAGCCCACTGAGCCTTTGACACTAAACCTTTGACATTTGACTTTTGACACTTGACCTTTGACACTTGACCTTTTTGTTTGCACCTCTTAGTGTTGGGTCAGGCTCTGCGGCGATTGTCCCAGCTGAAAAATTATTTGGCGGACCACAACATATAAATAGATGGTCTTCGTGTCTATATGTATATGTCTCTCGATGTATATGTCACTTAATGTATCTGTCACTCATATATTTATATATATATATATATATATATATATATATAGGTAGGTACAGCCTCGTAGCCAAGGGGGGGGCACTGGGCCCCCCCCCCCGTTAGGTGTGGAGTGCTCCCCCGCTTAAAAAGAAAATAAAGAGGAAAAAAGAAAGAAAAAGTAACTAAAATGAGAAGGTGCCCCCTTGCTGGGTATTTGTGCCCCCCTGCTTACTTTGACCTGGCTACAGCCTGGGTAGGTAGGTACATAGATAGATAGATAAATAAATATTAGATAAATTAGATAGATAGATTAGATAGATTAGATAGATTAGATAGATTAGATAGATTAGATAGATAGATTAGATAGATAGATTAGATAGATAGATAGATAGATAGATAGATAGATAGATTAGATAGATAGATTAGATAGATAGATTAGATAGATATATTAGATAGATTAGATAGATAGATTAGATAGATAGATTAGATAGATAGATTAGATAGATTAGATAGATTAGATAGATTAGATAGATTAGATAGATTAGATTAGATAGATTGATATAGATTGTATAACAAAATTACCAGTTTTGATCGGCGAGAGCATGAAATTGACAACAGCCAAACAGTACGGAGTTCGAAACATTTGTTATCAGCAGCTGGATTTAATTAGTTTTTTTCAAATTCTAAGCACATTTTTGTAAAACTATTTGGTGGACTTAGTTCTTCGAATTTCGTTGCTGTATCGGATACTCGGCTTAACAAACGCCAAATTTTTTTTGCAAAATGTATCGATTTCAATTTTTGTTCTCTCTAGCCTTGGGTGAAAAAAAAAAGTAATTGACTCGGTAAACGAACGTATATTTCGCTTTACGAACACATGTATAATCAACTACCCAGTACCGAACCAGTCTGGTGGTTGTGCATTCAACAGCCATCGTATTTTTAGGGCCATTTTTTTTAATAATTAGCAAATTGTATTATTATAGTTCTCTTTTCTTATGTCAATATAAACATTGGAAGTGTGTGGGTGACAGATGAAATGTGCAGTGTCGCATTTACGTGAATTTCCTGCGGAGACACAAATAAATATAAACATTGTATCGCTTTTAGGTGCGCACGGAGACAAAAAATAACATCTAGTCTACATTACTACATTGGTAATAGGACGAAAATAGAGAAAAAAAAAAACAAAATCCACTAAATCAATAATCATCCGATGTTTCGTAGGGTTGGTCCTAGCCTGTTGGTTGTCAAATTGTGATCCTATTAAATATATCTATACAACTGAAGACGCTTTCTTTAATTTATTGGACTTTTTGACATCATCTCTATTTTTTTCTGGGGAGGTAACTCCGGTGATCAATGTAAGGATAACAATGACGGTTAAATCCCTTTTATCTCAATTGCATTTTTTTTTTAAATAATGAGCTTCAGGGGCGAAAATAGTGGATCTGAGAACACCCCCCCCCCCTTTGCAGAGAAATGTCGGTGTGGATGTTGCATAGGTTAAAAGTAAACCATAGTGAAGTTTTCTTGTTATAGCTAGCTGCGCACGATTTAAATAGCTTGCTGCACATGATTTAATTAGCCAGCCGCGCTGATTTGTATAGCTAGAAGGCACATGATTTAATTAGCTAGCCGCGCCTGATGTGTATAGCTAGCTGCACATGATTTAATTAGCTAGCCGCGCCTGATGTGTATAGCTAGCTGCACATGATTTAATTAAGAAGCCGCGCCTGATTTGTATAGCTAGCTGCACATGATTTAATTAGCTAGCCGCGCCTGATGTGTATAGCTAGCTGCACATGATTTAATTAGCCAGCCGCGCATAATTTGTATAGCTAGCTGCACATGATTTAATTAGATAGCCGCGCATGATTTGTATAGCTAGCTGCACATTATTTAATTAGCTAGCCGCGCCTGATGTGTATAGCTAGCTGCACATGATTTAATTAGCTAGCCGCGCCTGATTTGTATAGCTAGCTGCACATGATTTAATTAGCTAGCCGCGCCTGATTTGTATAGCTAGCTGCACATGATTTAATTATCTAGCCGCGCATAATTTGTATAGCTAGCTGCACATGATTTAATTATCTAGCCGCGCATAATTTGTATAGCTAGCTGCACTTGATTTAATTAGCTAGCTGCGCATGATTTGTATAGCTAGCTGTGCATGTTTTAGATAGCCTGCTGCACATGGTTTGCATAGTATAAGGTTTCTCCCGGTAGATTCTTTGTGCTTAATACAACTCCTGTCAACTGATAACGTTGCATTCATTCGTACCGACATCGAATTTCAGGCAACTCTCTGACCACTATCTAACCACTTTCTGACCACTTTTTTTGGCCTAGAATGGACAGTGGTTTCACTAACGGATTAGAGAGGGTAGTGATAGAGGCGCAAGGTGCTGACCGCTACTGGCAGTATTTTCAAATGGGTTGGTACCATCAGAGTCGTTCTTTAGTATTCGTATACCTTAGGCGGAGATGTTTGGGGGCCCTATGCTAATGTATCAGTAAGGGCCCTATGCTAATTTGTCAGTCAGGGTTCTATGCTAATTTGTCAGTCAGGGCCCTTTGCTAATGTATCAGTCAGTGCCCTATGCTAATTTGTCAGTCAGGGCCCTATGCTATTTTGTCAGTCAGGGCTCTATGCTAATTTGTCAGTCAGGGCCCTATGCTAATTTGTCAGTCAGGGCCCTGTGCTAATTTGTCAGTCAGGGCCCTGTGCTAATTTGTCAGTCAGGGCCCTATGCTAATGTATCAGTAAGGGCCCTATGCTAATTTGTCGGGGTCAGGGCCCTGTGCTAATGTATCAGTCAGGGCCCTATGGTAATGTATCAGTTGAGGACCCTGTGCTACTTTATCTTTTGGGGTCTTTTGCTAGTGTATCTATCTGGGCCACATTGGAAAAATATTTAATGGTAATTAATGACAGAGTTGTTTGTGTGAAGTTGGAGGTCCAGGCAATTTGACAGTTGACCTATCTATGAGACAGGATCTGATGTCGCTGTGACCCGAATAAGGACTACATAAAACATGTTTTATCTACAAGGTGACATAAAAATTGTTGATTGTCCCGTGCATACAAGTTGTACGCATTTATGACACACGTGAGATGTGTCCTAAGGGCCAGACTTCTAGTGTTATGATTGAAACACGCACACAAACATAAATAATATCACACACACACACACACAGATTTTCATGTCACCCTCGGAAGAGAGAGAGAGAAAGGGAGAGGGAGAGAGAGAGAGAGAGAGAGAGAGAGAGAGAGAGAGAAGAGAGAAGAGTGAGAGAGAAGAGAGAGAGAAGAAGAAAGAGAGAGAGAGAAGAGAGAGTGAGAGAGAATGAGAGAGAGAGATTGAATGAGAGAGAGAGAGAGAAAAAGAAGAAGAAGAGAAGAGAGGGAGAGAGAAGAGAGAGTGAGAATGAGAGAGAGAGAGAGAGAGAGTGAATGAGAGAGAGAGAGAGAGCGAATGAGAGAGGGAGACATACACACAGAGAGAGACAGAGAGTGAGTGAGAGAGAGAAATAGAAGAAGGAAGAGAGAGCAAGAGAGAGAGAGAGAGAGAGAGAGAGAGAGAGAGAGGGAAGAGAAGAGAAGAGAGAGCAAGAGAGAGAGAGAGAGAGAGAGAAACTTTCGTGTTTTAGTTTATTTTTATTTCGCACTGTTTTAATTTCTACAAAGGTGGGGGGGGGGGGAGGTGGAGGGTGGCCAGTTTTTTGAAATTTTGTAACAACATAAACACCTTCAATGAACTTCTGGTCTATATTTTACAAGTAAATATAAAAAAAAGAAAGAAAAAAAATGTAAATTTTAACAAGAGCAATGTTTATTGCTGTCAATTACATCTGAATGTTTGTGTTAGGGTATTGTTAGAAGCATGATCAACGCCCCCTAGGGTGAGTTGGCAACTGGGTTAAGGCACTAAGTCTGAGAGGGGGGTGGGACTGCGATGGGAGATAACCGTGTTACCTAGCAAGTAAAAACAAGCAATTAAGCCTGTTCCATTCTGGACACAGGACGTGTTAGCGCATTTTCATGTTATGTATCAGTACGTTTGTTAGCTTTCAGTAAATATTTGTAAATTTTGGAAATGTTTATAAATTCAATTGTGTAATGCATATATCTGTAAAAAAAAATATTATAAAGACGTTTCTTTATATTTGAAAAAAAAATATTTTCTCTTAAATCTAACTACAAGTGGTTTGTGGTTACTGAAATAGGACTCATAATTGAAAACATTCGAAATTGTAGTCATTTAATCGTCCGAAAACTCCGTCAATTGTTGCATAGCTCTGATACTTTCAATTAAACTCAGAACACAAGCTTACTATTTCATTTAATGAGTTTCTTAATAAATCTTGGTGAAACTACGTGCTGCAGTATTTCGCACCAAATGAATGGGTTATTGAACGAACAAGGTGTAAAATGGGGCTATATATATAATATATAAGCCCCTTAGGAGCCCTGAAGCCCGGCCCTCAGAGGTCCTATCGCGAAATGAACTTTTGATGTACACATGGCAGGCCAAGACCTACAAAATAATATATACATCATGGGTCTAGGACTTATGGTTGTTGAGATCTAGGGTGATGACGGAATACAGACAGACAGACAGACAGACAAAACGGGGACAATAGAGCATTTTTTTTGGAAAATGCTCTAAAAAATTTAAAAAGTTTGTTCAAGTGCAATGTAGATGAGGAAAAAAACCAAAACAATGTACCTAATTTGTTTTTCTCTGACATGACATTTTTAGAGCATTTTAGAAAAAAAAATGCTCTATTGTCCCCGTTTTGTCTGTCTGTCTGTCTGTCCGTCTGTCTGTCCGTCATCACCCTAGATCTCAACAACCATAAGTCCTAGACCCATGATGTATATATCATTTTGTAGGTCTTGGCCTTCCAAGAAAAGACTTTTTTCCATTTCGCGATCTGACCTCTGAGGGCGTAAAAGGGGGCTTATAAAGTACCGTTTTTTACTATATAAGCTATATTAACAATTGAGTGCCCTATATCTAAGCAACCATAAGTCCTAGACCCATGATGTATATAACATTGTGTAGGTCTTGGCCTGCCAAGCGTACATCAAAAGTCCATTTTGCGATTTGACCTCTCAGGGCCAAAATATAAGAGTTTTTTATGTACCGTTTTGCTTATATTTTAAATATAAATAATAAAAGCTAATCAAAGGGGCGTAATCATTATTTATTTTTGTAACAGTTATTCAACATGACTTACTTCCCGTACTTTATATAAAACAACAATTGACGGAGTTTTCGGACGATTAAATGACTACAATTTAGAATGTTTCAATTATGAGTCCTATTTCAGTCACATATAGGTCACGTGACTGGTCTCGATGCACCGTCCTGATGCTAGCGCCTAGCGCCAGTACAAAAACCCAGCAATAAACAATCGGTTTGTAAAAGATTTCTTCAATGACAACTTTGCAGCACAACTCAATCAACCAAACGTCATCATTTGTGGGGACTTCAATCAAGTTTTCAAAGAGCCCGGGGCAGAAATTGAAAACTTCTTCGAAACAAACTTCAACATTGAACTACTTTCACCAAGATTGGCAACAACAATTTATCAAACAACAATTGATGGAGTTTTCGGATGATTAAATGACTACAATTTAGAATGTTTCAATTATGAGTCCTATTTCAGTGACCACAAACCACTTGTAGTTAGATTTAAGAGAAAATAATTTTGTTTTCAATTATAAGGAAACGTCTTTTTAATATCTTTTTTCAGATATATGCATTACACAATTGAATTTGTAAACATTTCCAAAATTTACAAATATTTACTGAAAGATGGCATACGTACTGATACATAATACGAAAATGCGCTAACACGTCCTGTGTCCAGAATGGAACAGGCTTTAATTGCTTGTTTTTTCAGTCAATCTTTTCCTGTCACCAACTAATCTCATTTCAAGTGGCTTGCTTACGTATTTTGTTTATGTACCTGTTTTCATATTTATTAGAAAATGAAGATTACATCCGTGTGATGGGTTAAATCTTACGCTTCGTTTTTTAGCGAATATTTGGATGGTCGTCCAGTTTATTTCGTTACATACGATTATATGGTAAACTTTTTTAAAAGAAAAAGTCCGTAAAGACGGAGGCCTGGTTGTAATTTGGTAGTGGACAGGTTGTGGGGTAGGAACCAGGGCTGGCCTTAGGCCGATTTGACCGATTGCTCCAAATTGGCCCCCCCCGCTCCTGGCAGGGGCCCCGAAATTTATATTTATCATATCACTATCAGTCATGGCTCTTTTCACAGGCTTTTAAAGATTAGAAGAGGGGTAAAAATTGGGCCTCGCGATTCGTAAGGGCCGGCCCTGGTATGAACCATGCCAAAAAGTTTCTAATCAGGCCCTTTCACATCTTAAAGCCGGCCCTTTCTGTGTAAGGTCATTAAAGACTTTGAAAAACGGTCCTGGTTTCTCTTCACTATTTAGTCATCTTTGTGACGTAGAGCACAATAGTACATAAATCTCTGCGTACTGTGATACTCCACAGTGTGCATGACACATGGGTCACCGATTGATGTGGACCACCGATTGATGTGGGCCACCGACTGATATGGGCCACCGATTGATAACGATGGTGGCCTAGACACATTAGGCCGGCACTAATCCCATCGGACCACCCATCGGGAGCCGCCCAGAAGTGGGCCCCGCTCTGCTGTAATTTACTCCCTATTTCTGAAGCAGCTGTGTGAGACGGATGGCCGAGTTATGTAGAGCGCTCGACTGCCGACCTGGGGGTCCTGTGTTCGATCCCCGGTGAGAACCAATGAAATTTATCCAGATCCTGGAGAAAGTTGGTAAAAATGTCACTCAAGTCCTACAAGCTTTAAATAGGTCACCTGAGTTTAAGTTGGGGACGTAAACGGGACTGGGCGTTGTGCTTAACCACACGAATCTCTTTACATGCAGAGGTAACATAAAAAGATGAATTCTACACTTCATCAGCCCCTATGGCAGTGGTGGCGGACCTAAGGCACGCGTGCCACAGTCGGCACTCGGCTCGCAGAGCCTCATCGGTAGGCACGCGACTAAAACATTACTTCCTTTAATTTCAATTGGAGTGTTGGCATTTTTTGCTATAAATAACTTTTTTTTTTTTGGTTGAATTTTGTGCGCGCGGCCCAAAAAAAAAAGGTTCGCTACCACTTCCCTAAGGGCTACTAAGTTACTAAGTGAACTTTACTGATGCAGTTAATAACAATGCATGCCACCACCACCGCAGCTCGAGTGTTTGTATTCTGGCATCCATGTTTCTTTACGGCCGGCCTTGCGCGGGCGCGCACACAAACATTTGTTTGTCAATCGCATTAGAAACATAAGTATGACGAATGTAACTGACTCACGACGTCTCACACCGACTCACCAACAAGTCTCGTCCGCGCTGTAGGTATTCCAACGGTTCTCAGTTGTTTTTTTTTTATGTTTGCGATTGTACCCTAAAGGGTGCGAAAGTGTGTCCACCTGTACCCCTCTCACGTAAGTTCTTCACATTCTTTGCTGTTTTAAACGAAAAATTATATGTCGCGGCTACAAGCGTTCCGTACCTCTTGGGGTTCGCTTACCCAGGCACGCCGAGAGGCGGGGGGGGGTCATTGCCAGGGGGCCCGCATCTGAATGGGGGCCCGGCCGCCCCGACCATGTCAATTTTTTCACGACTTTTTGTTTATTAAGGGGCCCGCACTGATGTCCTGCCCTGGGGCCCATGTTGGCTCTCGGCGCCACTGCGCTTACCACCGTTTAAGAACCGCCGAGGGGCATTCTATAAATACACCGTATTGACAAAAGAGAAATCTGCGGTCTTTTAATTAAAAAACGGAAAATCGATTAATTATGAAATGAGGCCAATGGATGTTTTTATTAATCTTATTCAGCCACCCTACCGACTACCCCCTTCCCCCCCCCTTCCTCCCCATCAGCAGGTAAGTATTATGTAAAAGTCATCGTGAAATATTACCTTTGACCCCAACCCGTCCAGTTGACTTCAATGTAAACAAGGCGAAACATACAAAGAGTTCACAGACGATGTTTGTGTGGCCTGTGATATAGATAAGTGCTCTGTGTGTGCCTCGCGTGTTTGTTGTCGATGTTTGAACTTGACAAACTCTCGTCCAGGATGCAGGTTGTCCTATGTGTATGTGTGTGTGTGTGTGTGTGTGTGTGTGTGTGTGTGTGTGATGGTATCAGGCTTCTTCGTCATGCTATTTTTAAATCACTTTCGTGTCAAGGCGTACGGTGTGTATTGAAAACACGTCAATCTAATATAATATATGTAAATATATTTCGACTGAATGCTAGCGTTAGTTGTATCTTGGGGTGAGGGGAGGGGTCAGAAATCGAAAGTCCCCCTCCCCCCCCGGGCTCCAGCTTGATGGGGCCCCCAAATTATTGTTTTAAATTAAATATTAAGTACATCATCTCGTGTCATGGTGTCGAATGTAAAATGCAGGGACCCCAAAGCGGCCAAGCCCCCGCCCCCCCCCCCGGGCTCCCAAACACCTAGGTTCGGCACTGTCTTGTTTCGTATTTCAGTATGTCGCTAATTTTTACACTGTATCCGTACATACAGGTCCGGCCTCACGAACTGCGGGGGCCCAATTTTTACGGATGCTTGCATCCTCTCATTTTCAGAAGCCTGTGACAAGAGCCGTGACTGATCGTGACGTGCTAAATGTAAATTGCGGGGGACCCCCTGTCGGGCGCGGGACCAAAACTTCAGGAGCCATCGGTCAAATTCGGTCCGAGGCCGGCCCTGCGTGAGTATGACTTGGTTACGTTATTGAAATTAAACAAAACAACATCAACTCAGGCCTGTAGCGTGCTGGAGGGGGGGCAAGGTGGGCCGGCCCCCCCCTGCGTTTTGTCTGGCCCCCTCTGCTTATTTGTTCTACTTAGTAAAATGTATTACCTGCCCCCCCCCTTGCAATTGCCTGGGCCCTGCTGTAGAATGCCTGGGCTCTGCTGTAGAATGCCTGGGCCCTGCTGTAGAATGCCTGGGCCCTGCTGTAGAATTTTCACGCTACGGGGCTGCATCAACTGTAGCCAATCTGTAGGTTTGACAACATGTTTTTGGTCAAGTACCACGTGACCCAGTGCCAGATTTACAGACAGGCCGACTAGGACGATGCCTAGCCTCAGCCCCCCCCCCTCCCGAAATAAGGGGGCACCAAAATGTTGAGTAGTAAAAAAAAAATAAACAGAGGCGAAACTGGGGGGCGGGAAGGGTCCAAATCGGAAAGTTCCCCCCCCCCACCCCCGGGCCCCAGCTTGTGGGGCACTGAAAATTAAAAAAAAATAAAAACTTAGCAATATTTATTATTTTTCAGAATGGTGCCTCAAATTTTTGTTTGGCCTAGGGCCCCTTAAATTGTAAATCCGGCTTTGACCACGACCCTTTCTAAAATCATTGCAAGCTGGTTATTTGAAAGCTTATTGTAACTAGTCACAAAGATGAATTTCCAGTACGATGGTTAATTGCAAGCCGGTTATTTGAAAGATAATTGTAACTAGTCGCATAGCTAAATTAGACCAAGTAATAGATGGTGAAAATGTTGGGTTTTTTTTTTTCCAACTCTAATTCCGACGTCCATGGAACGGCAAAAAAAAATTATGGAAATACCCAACAACGTAATCTGTTTACATAAACAATTACGAAGAGATAACCTTTGACCCGATGTCGTAAACCGCAGATAATAATTTAAGATTTTCTTTTTTTTTTGTGCAAATGAAGTAAAATTCCAGTTATTGCCCTTGGCCACTCTCTCTCTCTCTCTCTCTCTCTCACACACACACACACACGCACACACACACACACACACACACACAATCCGAATGACGTCATCACTGCCTGAGGTTAGCGACACTGTGGTTGTTTTATTCGGATAATTATTTTGACATATATATATATAAATAAATATTTGTTTACAAAAAAGACTAAATAAAAGACTCCTAAGGGGCTTATATATTATATATATAGCCCCATTTTACACCTTGTTCGTTCAATAACCCATTCATTTGGTGCGAAATACTGCAGCACGTAGTTTCACCAAGATTTATTAAGAAACTCATTAAATGAAATAGTAAGCTTGTGTTCTGAGTTTAATTGAAAGTATCAGAGCTATGCAACAATTGACGGAGTTTTCGGACGATTAAATGACTACAATTTCGAATGTTTTCAATTATGAGTCCTATTTCAGTAACCACAAACCACTTGTAGTTAGATTTAAGAGAAAATATTTTTTTTTCAAATATAAAGAAACGTCTTTATAATATTTTTTTTTACAGATATATGCATTACACAATTGAATTTATAAACATTTCCAAAATTTACAAATATTTACTGAAAGCTAACAAACGTACTGATACATAACATGAAAATGCGCTAACACGTCCTGTGTCCAGAATGGAACAGGCTTAATTGCTTGTTTTTACTTGCTAGGTAACACGGTTATCTCCCATCGCAGTCCCACCCCCCTCTCAGACTTAGTGCCTTAACCCAGTTGCCAACTCACCCTAGGGGGCGTTGATCATGCTTCTAACAATACCCTAACACAAACATTCAGATGTAATTGACAGCAATAAACATTGCTCTTGTTAAAATTTACATTTTTTTTCTTTCTTTTTTTTATATTTACTTGTAAAATATAGACCAGAAGTTCATTGAAGGTGTTTATGTTGTTACAAAATTTCAAAAAACTGGCCACCCTCCACCTCCCCCCCCCCCCACCTTTGTAGAAATTAAAACAGTGCGAAATAAAAATAAACTAAAACACGAAAGTTTCTCTCTCTCTCTCTCTCTCTTGCTCTCTCTTCTCTTCTCTTCCCTCTCTCTCTCTCTCTCTCTCTCTCTCTCTCTCTCTCTCTTGCTCTCTCTTCTCTTCTATTTCTCTCTCTCACTCACTCTCTGTCTCTCTCTGTGTGTATGTCTCCCTCTCTCATTCGCTCTCTCTCTCTCTCTCTCTCTCATTCACTCTCTCTCTCTCTCTCTCATTCTCACTCTCTCTTCTCTCTCCCTCTCTTCTCTTCTTCTTCTTTTTCTCTCTCTCTCTCTCATTCAATCTCTCTCTCTCATTCTCTCTCACTCTCTCTTCTCTCTCTCTCTTTTCTTCTTCTCTCTCTCTCTTCTCTCTCACTCTTCTCTTCTCTCTCTCTCTCTCTCTCTCTCTCTCTCTCTTCCCTCTCCCTTTCTCTTCTCTCTTCCGAGGGTGACATGAAAATCTGTGTGTGTGTGTGTGTGATATTATTTATGTTTGTGTGCGTGTTTCAATCATAACACTAGAAGTCTTGCCCCAGGACACATCTCACGTGTGTCATAAATGCGTACAACTTGTATGCACGGGACAATCAACAATTTTTATGTCACCTTGTAGATAAAACATGTTTTTGTAGTCCTTATTCGGGTCACAGCGACATCAGATCCTGTCTCATAGATAGGTCAACTGTCAAATTGCCTGGACCTCCAACTTCACACAAACAACTCTGTCATTAATTACCATTAAATATTTTTCCAATGTGGCCCAGATAGATACACTAGCAAAAGACCCCAAAAGATAAAGTAGCACAGGGTCCTCAACTGATACATTACCATAGGGCCCTGACTGATACATTAGCACAGGGCCCTGACTGACAAATTAGCATAGGGCCCTTACTGATACATTAGCATAGGGCCCTGACTGACAAATTAGCACAGGGCCCTGACTGACAAATTAGCACAGGGCCCTGACTGACAAATTAGCATAGGGCCCTGACTGACAAATTAGCATAGAGCCCTGACTGACAAAATAGCATAGGGCCCTGACTGACAAATTAGCATAGGGCACTGACTGATACATTAGCAAAGGGCCCTGACTGACAAATTAGCATAGAACCCTGACTGACAAATTAGCATAGGGCCCTTACTGATACATTAGCATAGGGCCCCCCAAACATCTCCGCCTAAGGTATACGAATACTAAAGAACGACTCTGATGGTACCAACCCATTTGAAAATACTGCCAGTAGCGGTCAGCACCTTGCGCCTCTATCACTACCCTCTCTAATCCGTTAGTGAAACCACTGTCCATTCTAGGCCAAAAAAAGTGGTCAGAAAGTGGTTAGATAGTGGTCAGAGAGTTGCCTGAAATTCGATGTCGGTACGAATGAATGCAACGTTATCAGTTGACAGGAGTTGTATTAAGCACAAAGAATCTACCGGGAGAAACCTTATACTATGCAAACCATGTGCAGCAGGCTATCTAAAACATGCACAGCTAGCTATACAAATCATGCGCAGCTAGCTAATTAAATCAAGTGCAGCTAGCTATACAAATTATGCGCGGCTAGATAATTAAATCATGTGCAGCTAGCTATACAAATTATGCGCGGCTAGATAATTAAATCATGTGCAGCTAGCTATACAAATCAGGCGCGGCTAGCTAATTAAATCATGTGCAGCTAGCTATACAAATCAGGCGCGGCTAGCTAATTAAATCATGTGCAGCTAGCTATACACATCAGGCGCGGCTAGCTAATTAAATAATGTGCAGCTAGCTATACAAATCATGCGCGGCTATCTAATTAAATCATGTGCAGCTAGCTATACAAATTATGCGCGGCTGGCTAATTAAATCATGTGCAGCTAGCTATACACATCAGGCGCGGCTAGCTAATTAAATCATGTGCAGCTAGCTATACAAATCAGGCGCGGCTAGCTAATTAAATCATGTGCAGCTAGCTATACACATCAGGCGCGGCTAGCTAATTAAATCATGTGCAGCTAGCTATACACATCAGGCGCGGCTAGCTAATTAAATCATGTGCAGCTAGCTATACAAATCATGCGCGGCTGGCTAATTAAATCATGTGCAGCAAGCTATTTAAATCGTGCGCAGCTAGCTATAACAAGAAAACTTCACTATGGTTTACTTTTAACCTATGCAACATCCACACCGACATTTCTCTGCAAAGGGGGGGGGGTGTTCTCAGATCCACTATTTTCGCCCCTGAAGCTCATTATTTAAAAAAAAAATGCAATTGAGATAAAAGGGATTTAACCGTCATTGTTATCCTTACATTGATCACCGGAGTTACCTCCCCAGAAAAAAATAGAGATGATGTCAAAAAGTCCAATAAATTAAAGAAAGCGTCTTCAGTTGTATAGATATATTTAATAGGATCACAATTTGACAACCAACAGGCTAGGACCAACCCTACGAAACATCGGATGATTATTGATTTAGTGGATTTTGTTGTTTTTTTTCTCTATTTTCGTCCTATTACCAATGTAGTAATGTAGACTAGATGTTATTTTTTGTCTCCGTGCGCACCTAAAAGCGATACAATGTTTATATTTATTTGTGTCTCCGCAGGAAATTCACGTAAATGCGACACTGCACATTTCATCTGTCACCCACACACTTCCAATGTTTATATTGACATAAGAAAAGAGAACTATAATAATACAATTTGCTAATTATTAAAAAAAATGGCCCTAAAAATACGATGGCTGTTGAATGCACAACCACCAGACTGGTTCGGTACTGGGTAGTTGATTATACATGTGTTCGTAAAGCGAAATATACGTTCGTTTACCGAGTCAATTACTTTTTTTTTTCACCCAAGGCTAGAGAGAACAAAAATTGAAATCGATACATTTTGCAAAAAAAATTTGGCGTTTGTTAAGCCGAGTATCCGATACAGCAACGAAATTCGAAGAACTAAGTCCACCAAATAGTTTTACAAAAATGTGCTTAGAATTTGAAAAAAACTAATTAAATCCAGCTGCTGATAACAAATGTTTCGAACTCTGTACTGTTTGGCTGTTGTCAATTTCATGCTCTCGCCGATCAAAACTGGTAATTTTGTTATACAATCTATATCAATCTATCTAATCTATCTAATCTATCTAATCTATCTAATCTATCTAATCTATCTAATCTATCTATCTAATCTATCTATCTAATCTATCTATCTAATCTATCTATCTAATCTATCTATCTAATCTATCTAATCTATCTATCTAATCTATCTATCTAATCTATCTATCTAATCTATCTATCTAATCTATCTATCTAATCTATCTATCTATCTATCTATCTAATCTATCTATCTAATCTATCTATCTAATCTATCTAATCTATCTAATCTATCTAATCTATCTAATCTATCTAATCTATCTAATCTATCTATCTAATTTATCTAATATTTATTTATCTATCTATCTATGTACCTACCTACCCAGGCTGTAGCCAGGTCAAAGTAAGCAGGGGGGCACAAATACCCAGCAAGGGGGCACCTTCTCATTTTAGTTACTTTTTCTTTCTTTTTTCCTCTTTATTTTCTTTTTAAGCGGGGGAGCACTCCACACCTAACGGGGGGGGGGCCCAGTGCCCCCCCCTTGGCTACGAGGCTGTATCTACCTATATATATATATATATATATATATATAAATATATGAGTGACAGATACATTAAGTGACATATACATCGAGAGACATATACATATAGACACGAAGACCATCTATTTATATGTTGTGGTCCGCCAAATAATTTTTCAGCTGGGACAATCGCCGCAGAGCCTGACCCAACACTAAGAGGTGCAAACAAAAAGGTCAAGTGTCAAAGGTCAAGTGTCAAAAGTCAAATGTCAAAGGTTTAGTGTCAAAGGCTCAGTGGGCTTAACCAGGCTGACTGGCGCCTCAGTGGATTCCAGAAATGTCGCCCCATTCCCCTGTCATAAAATACTTACGTTTTGAAAATGTATGCGCCTATCCCCCCACCCCCCGGGGCGGACCGCACACCTCCATCATTCCTTAATTACGCCGCTGTATCTATCGGGCAAAGTGATATCATTAATAAGTAATTCAAATGACTTAGCACTTGTTGAGAATTTTGGGATCAGGTCTTATAGACCAGTGGTCCCCCACATTTTTTCTCGCCACGGACCGGTCAGCGTTTGATAACTTCACGGCGGCCCAGTGGAAGGTGAAGGGGGGAAGGGGGGGGGGAGCGTTGATTATTTCTCGCCCATGGAAAGCCGCACAATCAGATAAATTAATAAAAAGGAAATAATTTAATGTTTCTTGGGCGGCCCAGTAACATTCGTTCCACGGACCGGTACCTGTCCGCGGCCCGAGGGATGGGGGGAACCACTGATATAGACTATCAGGGGGTCCTCTCAGACGGAAACGCTGATGAAATTCAACATCATCCGCCCCGCCTCCATGTGATTCTCTTGAGGCTCTGCAAAGGGAAACTTCATTTTTTTTTTCTCTTACCTCAGACAGTTGTGGACGGGTGAATATAATACACAGCGGCACCATCACGAGCCCAGACTTCCCGGCGGCGTACCCCAGACGTGCCTCGTGTGTGTGGAACTTCACAGCGCCACTTGGGGATGTGGTCAGGCTGAGGTAAGGGCTGTTTTATTATACGAGGGGCGTGTCATGGCGTGTGCCCCACCGGCGTCACTTAATTGAAGGGGGGGCCACGCGAACAGAGACTGTCTACCCCTTCACACACACACACACACACACACACACACTTTTAAAAGGTGCCCAACTAAATGTACTTAACGGTTTATTAGGGGGCCCATACATGCATGCAGCGGTCTTGAAAAGGATTCGCTCAGGGCCCCCGAATATAACTTACCCTTTAGCCCGAAGCCTAGTATGCCAATTGTACACTGATGTTGCTTGGCCAATGGCCCCCCCAAAAGAATATACTTACGAGTATAATGGGCCCCCCATTGCGTACGCTTCAATTGAAAGGTGGTCGTAGGGGATGTCCCCCATCAAAATGGATTGCCTGAGGTCCCTGCATTGCTGCCAAGACGGCCCTGTTATTAATGAATTAAAACTAATCATTTGTCGACTTCTATTTGACTTGGCTAAACTTACATGTAATGATGTATTTGACTTGGCTAAACTTACATGTAATGGTGCATTTGACTTGGCTAAACTTACATGTAATGATGTATTTGACTTGGCTGAACCCACTTTCCGTTGGCGTTACACAGCATTGCAGTCAGGACCGCCGCCAGTGAAACTTGGGGCACTGGAAAATCCCTGGACAACGGGCGACTCTCCCACCACCCTCCCGCCTCCTCTCCACTATGCGACAAGCCCTGAGGCGATAATTTGATTGGCGTTATATACAACACGTAACTGTGGTGGATTGGATTTTTTAAAAAAAAATCTTCTTTCTAAGGTCTGTTGGACGAGGTATACTTTTACTTGCTAATATCACTCACACAGCTCTCTTACTTAACCCCCACCCCCACCACCCCCACCCCCGCCCCTCGGGCAATCATCTTTCAGCTTCCAGACATTCTGCGTGGAGAAAGGAAAGGGCCACGGGTGCCCGTACGACAGGGTCTCCATCATCATCAACCTGTCCGACAAGACTGACCTCTGCGGGTGTGACCGGAGGCCGAAGGACGTGCGTGCCGAGTTCACGTCGCTCGCCGTGACGTTCTCGTCCGACGACAGCATCGCCATGGCGGGGTTCAACCTGTCGGTTTGGTTTGAGAGTGAGTAGCTTTTGAACATCGGGGGGTGGGGGGGGGGCACACAGGGGGCGGGGCGAAAGTTGGGGTGTGGGGGGTAGAGATATTTTGGAACAAGGGAAAGGGGGGGGGGTATTTTATATCATTAAAAATTATTTGTAAATTTTTTGTTTGTAACGCGGGATGGGTAGAGTACATGTTCGAGACACATAAAGGCTGTTCGTATTTGACAGGTCCTTAAATACCCAACGGACAGTTTTCTACCTTCCACTCTCGGATTGACTGATAATCAAAGCAACACCCCTAACCTGGGAAGAAACAGTTCCCTCCTCGAAACCCCACTCACCTCTCCCATGACCACATAAATGACCGTTAATGGTGACACTTTATTTTGCAAACGTATGCCTCACCAATGTATGTCAGATATTACGTGTACAATACGTGTAACTTTGCAATCGTTTAGTCGCTCGTTACATGCAATGGTTTGTTTGATTTGTGTTTTTTTGTTTGTTTTGTGGGGGGGGGGGGTACACACAGTATACAAAACCATAAAACAAGATGACAATTCTTTCTTTTCTGATAAATTAGGTCACATGGTTGTGAATAGTCACACAAAAAAATCTAAGGCAGTTAATCATAATATTTTTACACGTTCATAACATTGCAAAACAAGTTTCCTCCCCTTGATAGTTCATTGATTGACATTTATTCTCATTATTAAATTTTTTTAACATTAAGTGAAAAGGTTTGTGGGGAATGATACAAGCAGAGTCTTGTAAATAAAGTTATTTGCCTGGCCCTAACTGTACAATTTCAAAAATCCCCCCCCCCCATACTTTAAACAAATGTATGTATAACTACCTATATGGCTTTTAGTGTGTTCAACTTTCGATTGTGTTTACGGAAAATTTAGCGCAAAACGTATTTCTAAGCTTTCATTTACTTTTTTTTTTTAATTTCTGAGCGGATGTTTAGTAAGATAAATATCTGAACGAGTGGCATGTATTTGACACATGTCGTTAGCCCCGCTGTTTAAGTTGAAGTATGCAATGAAACAAACTACACTGCCTCTGGTGGCGTATTTCTACAGATGATCGCACGCAGCAACGAAACATTTTGGTATAATCTAAGAGCAGAAAAAAAGAAATGTACGTTTCTTATCATTCAGATTTTTCTGACCATTTTGTTTGTTTATGTTGCAGCGTGGCCTGACATGTTTCATGGTAAACAAACACAACCATAACATTGTAACAAATATCAAACTTTTATTATTATTATAATAGCATACATTTCTAAAAACCTATTTGTTGAGTGTTTCCACTTTTTTTCCTTTGTCACAACAGAAGGGATCTATCCAGACAATGAAACTACCAGGTGAGGCCAAATGTAATTATTCAAAAGAAATTATTAGTAATACGTATTTTCAATTTTTTTATTGAAAAATTAAAATATCTTTTCCTCCAAATTTAAACCGCCAGTCAGTGACAGAAGGCGATTTTCACTAACTTAGTCATTTAATAACACTTATTCACGGCGTTTGTCACTAAACAAAGACAGTCACAGCTCTAGTAAATATAAACATAAATAGATCCTAACGGTCAGGGTCGTTTATATGATCGTCATGGGCCCCAGGCACAAAAGGGGTTAATTCATATTAGGCAGCCCTAGGCACAGCAGACTGGCCTACATGACAGTAATCTATACAATTCTAGAAGGTTCTGGAAGGTTCTATGAAATCTCTAGAACGTTCTAGAAACTTCTAGAAAAACGTGTAAATACTTGAAAAGGATCCGGGAAATTCTAGAAATCTCTAGAAGTTTTGATTTTCATATAAATGGCCAGCTTCACCAGTGCATTTCAATTTAGTTATAAAAATCAAGTGTTATAAGATCAAATGTTGCTGCTATATAAATATCATTCATTTAGTTATGACTACTAGGTCGAAAAGTGTTGTTCATTTAACTGGCGTTGAAGTTGACACAACTCCTGTTTATTGAGCTAAGTACTTGAGCCTACTGGCCAATGGTGTGTTTACAAACACAGCCGTCTGGCAGTCAGTTGGTACTATTTTTTCATGAACATTTTCTGTGCTTGTATACTGTCCAGTTGACATGCCAATGTTTATTGAGCTAGGTACTTCCCCTAATTTAGACTTACTGGCCAATGGTATGTTTACAAACACATTCGGTAGAATTTTTTCATGAGGACAGACTAATGTCCATTGAGCTAGGTACTTCC
Source organism: Bulinus truncatus (assembly GCA_021962125.1). Classification (NCBI taxonomy): domain Eukaryota; kingdom Metazoa; phylum Mollusca; class Gastropoda; family Planorbidae; genus Bulinus; species Bulinus truncatus. The sequence continues at coordinate 2,586,983 of JAGDYQ010000057.1, forward strand.
CCTAATTGAGCCTACTGGCCAATGGTATGTTTACAAACACAGCCGTCTGGCAGTTAGTTGGTACAATTTTTTCATGACCTATTTCTTTGCTTCTATATTGTCCAGTGAACATGCCAATGTTTGTTGAGCTAGGTACTTCCCTTAATTGAGCCTACTGGCCAATGGTATGTTTACAAACACAGCCGTCTTCAATAAGACATTTGGGGGTTGTACAACTGAACCGGATGTGGTGCTATTCAAGCGCTTTAAGACGTTTTGGCCAAAAATAAGACTGGCAAAATTTAGTATGTGCCACGATGTTCGACTGGAACAAAATCTCAAGCCATTAAAAGAAGAAGTCATCACATTTTGTTCAAATATCCTCCAAATGAAAGACAACTCAAGATATTTGCCACGTGAAGATTACAAAGAACTTCTGACTCTGAATCTTAACTTCCTGTGAGGATCCCCCCCCCCCTTGGGGTGCGTTTTCACGTTCCAGGTGCTTATCACCATGCAAGGTGTATGTCTAAAATAATCTATATCATGAAGATTTATCTCTTCCGTCATCAGTTCAAGCTGATTAAGCATGAAGACAGAATTTAGTATCTTTGCATGTTTGTTTTGCATTAAAGATTGGATTCAGTGTCCCATTCTATCAGACGCACCTCTGAATGATCTGGATTTCAACAAGCTTCTTATTGATTATAAGAATGTTTCTCCTTTCATTTCTCAGACTGCATTGAAAACGATTGGCCGACATCTCTGGTACCTAAGTGCAGAGCTCAATCTTCTGGTTTTCTTTTCTCAATGTGTCTCAGTGGTTGAGAAAAACAGCCTTGCTGCTTGCTTGAGGCAATTCATGGAGAAATCTTCTGATGATCAGAAAGAAGAAAGGTGCATCGGCAGCACAAATGATCCTTCAGCACTTCATAATGTGACATTAAAGGATTTTGTGATCTCGTCATCGCTGCTCTTCTTTAATGCTCTTCTGCCTCCCACAATTTTCTCATGACTGATGCTTCCAACTGGAAACAAACTTCATCCTTTCAGAAGGCATCAGTAGTCTCTTCCTTCAAAGTTGTCAATGACTGTGCCGAGCGGGGTATTGCACTGACGTCATCATTCAACTCATCTCTCACCAAATCAGAGGAGGAAAAGCAGTACTTGCTCCAAATTGTAGAACAGCATGTCAGCATCGCAAAGAGTTTCCAGATGCAAAAAAAATCAACTGTGCTGAAGAGATCGCAACTTGAAGATCTTTAGGACTCAGAAAGCACAGACTAAAAAACTTTTAAAGTGTAATTTTGAATGGCGTACTTAGAACTACTCTGCAATACAGTCAGGTTAATGTGTCATGTAACTAGTATTATTTTACTGTTTAATTCTCTACTGTGCAAAATAATTGCTCTTTGTATCTAAAAAACAGCATTTTAAACCTTGCAAAATTTTCATTTAATGCAACTGCTGAATACCTTAAAACACGAGATAACAAGGCACTGAGGCAGTATTTATAAAGCCCAAGTGGTGTGAAATTTGGCATATACATTACATGTTTTAAATCACAGTGAACCAGAAAACTAAAATGCTCATGATAAAAAATCAAATTTTTTCCAGTATTATAAAGCGAGCCAATTCCAATATATATATATATATATATATATATATATATATATATATATATATATATATATAACGTGTACAAATGGCTTGAGGTACTACGGTACAAAGAAATCTTCCTTGCGAAGATGTTACGTACCTGCGATATAAAAAAGAAATCCTTGTTGTACTTCGATTTCCCAGCGAGCCTGAATCCTCCCAGACTATTTTTAGCCGAGCTTGCGAGTTAATTCTTGAGTGAGACGAAAAATTGGAATTTTCACACTTGCTTGTTAATTCCCAGACTATTTATAGCCGCAGATCACACGTACTGTCGGTCCATCGCCTAGGTTAAACGATTATGTATTAGATGTACTATGAATGTGTCCATATTATGCTTTTTTCCTTCTGCAGTGACATGGAGCAGGGTAAGTCAAAGCTGTTATCAATGTTTGCATTCTTTTCAACGCAGATATTGTGATTTAAAAAAAAAATAACATTTCAAAACAAAATAAATAACACACACACACACAAACACACAGGTGGATCTAAACTAAAAGGTTGGGTGCTCTGACGCCTAATTGCTACAAAAGCCTCCCCCCTACCCGCAATAACACAAACATCGCTCATGGAATCAATTATTTTCCAGTCTCTCTCATTTCTTTATTTTTTTTTTCTTCTTTAAGGGAAAGAATATTTGTTTCGGCGCCCCTGGGTGGGGGTGGGGGGGGTTCACCCAACCTAGATCCACCTCTGTAAAACACACACGCGACTGTTTATTTCGTACATATATATATACCGGTAACATATATATATATATAATACTAAGTGTTGATGTAATGGTTTCATGATGACGTTCTGAAGAAGTTTGCGTGGTGGATGAGGCTTTCAAAATATCTTAATTACATTCATTTTTTTTTAACCCAGAGCCGCCGTCAGTGTGTCTGGGGGAGGGGGTGGCTCCTGAAATATTGGTGGTACGGACTTTTTTCACCCCGCGTGCCTGACTCCCGGACAGCCCTGAACTCCGCCACTTGTAACCTCAAGACATTTCGAAATAATGAACCGAACACTTTTAAAATAGATTGATTAGGTGCCGAATAGTCCGGGGTCGAACTGTCCTGGGGTCGAAGGGTCGCGGGGCTGAACTGTCCTGGGGTCGAAGTGTCGCGGGGGTCGAACTGTCCTGGGGTCGAAGTGTCGCGGGGTCGAACTGTCCTAAAGGTCGAAGGGTCGCAAAGGTCGAAACTGTCCTGGGGCCGAATGGCGCGGGGGTCGAACTGTCCTGGGGTCGAAGGGTCGCGGGGGTCGAACTGCCCTGGGGTCGAAGTGTCGCGGGGGTCGAACTGTCCCTGGGGTCGAAGTGTCGCGGGGGTCGAAGTGTCCTGGGGGTCGAAGTGTCGCGGGGGTCGAACTGTCCTAGGGTCGAAGTGTCGCGGGGGTCGAAGTGTCGCGGGGGTCGAACTGTCCTGGGGTCGAAGTGTCGCGGGGGTCGAACTGTCCTGAGGCCCAAGGGTCGCGGGGGTCGAACTGTCCTGGGGTCGAAGTGTCGCGGGGGTCGAACTGTCCTGGGGTCGAAGTGGTCGCGGGGTCGAAAACAGTCCGGGGTCGAAAAATCGTGAAACCTGAAATACCGTGGTAACCCAAACTTGCTGCAATTTTACTCTTAATATATTTTTTTATTTACTTTTGTCTCACCAGGAACAACACAAAATCTAACCACCGCCGAGGAGTTTATTTCTTTAGCAGAATCACGCAGTCACCTGTTTCTTTTGCAGGATCATTGTCATCCAGGTAAAGTACAAGTGTGAAAGAAAGTCTGGTGCGTGTGTGTAGGTTTTATGTCATTGGCAGGGCCGTGTTTATGCTGCTGCTGTTATATCAGGACCCCATTCCTGATACAGGGATCTGTCATATGTACGAGTGTGTGTGTGTGTGTGTGTGTGTGTGTGTGTGTTTGGTCTTTCCCTAGAACCGTTTCTTGCGGATAGGCAAACTACCCCCCACACACTCTACCTCCTCCTACCCTCCCCACAAACTCTCCCTCCCCCCCTACCCCCCCCCACACACCTCTTCCTCCCCTCCCACCCCCCACACACTCTCCCTCCTCTCCCACCCCCCACACACTTTCCCTCCCTCCCCACCCCCCCACACACTCTCTCCCTCCCTCCTACCTCCACACACACTCTCCCTCCCTCCTACCCCCCACACACTCTCCCTCCTCTCCTACTCCCCACACACTCTCCCTCCCTCCCACCCCCACACACTCTCCCTCCTCTCCTACCCCCACACACTCTCCCTCCCTCCCCACCCTCCCACACACTCCCCCTCCCTCCTACTCCCCCCCACACTCTCCCTCCCTCCCTACCCCCCCACACACTCTCCCTCCCTCCTACCCCCACACACTCTCCCTCTCCTCCTCCCACACCCCACACACTCTCCCCTCCCTCCTACCCCCACACACCCTCCACCCTCCTACCCCCACACACCTCCTCCCTCCCTCCTACTTCCCCCACACACTCTCCCTCCCTCCTACCCCCCCCACACACTCCTCCCTCCTTCCCACCCCCCACACACTCCCCCCCTCCCTCCTCCACCCCCCACACTCTCCTCCCCCTCCTACCTCCCTCACACACTCTCCCTCCCTCCCCACCCCCCTACTACACCCTCCCTCCTCCTTCTCCTACCCCCCACACACTCCTCCTCCATCCCCTCCCACCCCCCACACACCCCCCCCCTCCCTCCTACCCCCCACACACACTCTCCCTCCCCTCCTACCCCCCCACACTCTCCCTCCCTCCCCTACCCCCCCACACACTCCCCCCTCCCTCCTACCCCCCCCACACACTCTTCCCTCCCTCCTCACCCCCCTACACACCTCCCTCCCTCCCCCCCTCCCCCACTCCCCCACCACAACTCTCCCTCCCTCCTACCCCCCCACACTCCTCCCTCCCTCCTACCCCCCACACTCTCCTTCCTTCCTCTCCTACTCCCCCACACACCCCTCCCCCCCCTCCCACTCCCCCACAAACTCTCCCTCCCTCCCACCCCCCACACACTCTTCCTCCCTCCTACCACCCCCCCACACACTCTCCTCCCTCCCACCCCCTCCACCACACTACTCTCCCTCCCCCTCCCACCCCCCACACACTCTCCCTCCCTCCTACCCCCCACACACACTCCCCTCTCCCTCCCACCCCCCACACACTCCCCCTCCCTCCCACCCCCACACTACTCTCCCCTCCCTTCTCACCCCCCCACACACTCTCCCTCCCCCCCACCCCCCCACACTCTCCCTCCCTCCTACCCCCCACACACACTCTCCCTCCCTCCCACCCCCACCACACTCTCCCTCCCTCCCTTCCAACCCACACACTCTCCCTCCCTCCTACCCCCCACACACTCCTCTCCCTCCCTCCTACTCCCCCACACACACTTCCTCCATCCCTACTACCCCCACACACCCTCCCTCCCTCTCCTCCTACCCCCCACACACTCTCCCTCCCTCTCTACCACCCTCACACACCCCTCCCTCCCTCCTACCTCCCCACACTCTCCCTCCTCTCTACTTCCCCACACACTTTCTCCCTCCCCTCCCACCCCCCACACACTCCTCCCTCCCTCCTACCCCCCACACACCTCTCCCTCCCTCCAACCCCCCACACACTCTCCCTCCCTCCTACCCCCCACACACCTCTCCCTCCCTCCTACCCCCCACAAACTCTCCCTCCCTCCTACCCCCCACACACTCTCCCTCCCTCCCCACCCCCCACACTCTCCCTCCCTCCCTACCTTCCTCACACACCCCTCCCCTCCCTCCTACCCCCCACACACTCTCCCTCCCTCCTACCCCCCACACACTCCATCGCTAAAGGTGTCCCCCCCCTCTCCCGAATTAATTGTTTTTAAATCCGATTCTACCAGGGCCCTAATATGTACTTTAACCTGGGGCTACTATAGTATCCGTCCACGGCCCCATATATCCCCATAGTGTCCGCCTACGGCCTCCCATATACCCCCCAAATCCCTACTCTAGGGCCCCCATACACCCTCCCAGAAATCTCTGCCTAGTGGCCCCCATATCTTAAAAAGCCCCTGCCTAGGGCCTCCCATATATCACCAGAAGTCTCTGCCCCCATAAGAACGGCTCTGGTCTTGTCTGGCGGCTCCAGGCCAGGGCAAGGGAGACTGGGTGGGTACTCTTCCAACCAACCACCCCCATCCCGTACAGCACTCAAACCTACAGAAATCGCGACAGTGATAAGGAATTGGGAGGATATTGTTGGTTCACGAACACACCTCCCTGCCCACGGGCGTTGACAAAATATAGTGGGGCCCTAAAACTCTACAGGGACTGCAAGAACGATGAAGAAAATAAAAAGACTCAAATATAGACTGAGGTAAAGGAGCCCAACATACGGTTTGATCCGCCACATGGCCATCCATAGACATAATCATGTGTCTTCCTAATCCAACCGTTTTGTTTTTCAAAACCTGGATGTTCTATTTGGTCTGGTTTCTATGCCAACTTCGCATAAACTCCCCCATCCTCTCCCCAAGCAATTTCTGGGCCACTCGATGGGATATTGATTGGATAAGGTAGACAGTTTTACAAGATAACGGACCTCTGCCCAGCATATGACACTACCCCAGTGGAGGGAGGGGGGGTTCGCTCCTGCTTTATATATCTAGTATACACTGGAGGATGGAGAAAGATTAACGAATTAAGCATAACTTTAACAACAACAACATATTAATATGATAAACACCTATGACCCTCATTTCTAGCACCACGGTAAAAGGTATGTATTGAGTTCTCTTGGTAATTAAACTTGTGAGTGGGACGATACATAGCAATCGGGCAATGAAAATATAGGAACTAGTGTGGGTGTTGGAATCGGGATTATGAGAGTTCTTTTCACTCATTTGTTAGAATAAAAAAAAATAAGAAAATAATAATTGCAAATTTAATTATTGAATCATGCAGCCATGGAGCAGGAACGTGTATTCAAAATTTCGAGGAAATCTATCACTAAAATGTGCCTCGAAAAGCCGATTCCGAATTTTCCCCAAACAGATAAACAGGAAGTTTTAAGTTAAGAAAAGGATTAGACTTAGAGAAATGATTGATGTCGTCTCATTGCTGATTGTAATTGATCTATCGTATTCATTTTCATACTTTGTTTATATATATTTTTTTTTCAAACATTTTTGTTTTCAAATTATTTTCATTTCAAACAAAGTTTGACAGTCTTTTTTATGTTTTGTTTCAATAGAAATTCTTAACAAATTCAGAGAATTTGGAGAAGAAATGAATAAATTAAAAGTGTTGCTTCTTGTGTTTTAACATGACGTATATATTGATATGACGTATATATTGACATGACGTATATATTGATATGACGTATATATTGACATGACGTATATATTGATATGACGTATATATTGATATGACGTATATATTGATATGACGTATATATTGACATGACGTATATTGATATGACGTATTTATTGATATGACGTATATATTGATATGACGTATATATTGACATGACGTATATTGATATGACGTTTATATTGATATGACGTATATGTTCATGTTACACCAAATATCACAGTAGAGGAAACTTCCACGGACTTCACACTGGCCAGCACAACAACTAGGACGTTGACAGAAGCTGAGCTGACCAGCAGACCACTCCAGTCTACTCCTTACTCGAGAGAAAGTAGACCGAAGTGAGTACAAATGTAGTCATTCATTTCAAAGTGAGTATAAATGTAGTCATTCATTTCAAAGTGAGTACAAATGATAGTCCTTCATATAAAGAGAGGGCAAATGTAGTCATTCATTTCAAAGTGAGTACAAATGAGTAATTCATTTCAAAGTGAGTACAAATGTAGTCATTCATTTCAAAGTGAGTACAAATGTAGTCATTCATATCAAAGAGAGTACAAATGTAGTCATTCATTTCAAAGTGAGTACAAAGTCATTCAGCATTAAGGAGATACAAATGTAGTCATTCATTTCAAAGTGAGTACAATGTAGTCATTCATATCAAAGAGGGCTAAATGTAGCCATTCATTTCAGTGAGTACACATGTAGTCATTTGTTTCAAAGTGGAGTACAAATGTAGTCATTCATTTCAAAGTGAGTGCAAATGTAGTCATTCATTTAATAGTGAGTACAGACTACAGATGTAGTCATTCATTTCAAAGTGAGTAAAGATGTAGCAAGTGAAACCAAATTTATTACGGGTGTTGCCATTTCACCAAACTAAGTACATAGATATTGGTGCTACAGGGAGGTTAGACATTTTTAGTCAATTAATTGTTGTTGTTTCTTTTCTACCCTTTTCATTTTTATTTTGTCCCCTCCTCCTCAAAAATTCACAAAATGAAACAAAGTCTGCTGTCTCCTTTAAATAAAATACACTGATGGATAATTTTTTTTTATTTGTTTTCAGCCTCACACAGAGAAGTGAGTAACATGTTGTACCGCATTGAAAAACTAAACCCTGTATTTCATCTTATGATATTTTGTTTCGTTTTTTTTTTAACGCGCTTTCATGTTTTTGTTGTTGTTGTTTCATGACACTTTCAGATGTTTTTTCCTCATCCGATGAACTCTAACTGAATTCAATTCATAAAGCCACCAGGCAAAACGTTTTTTGTAAATCTTCGGTCTTAAAACATCTTTTACAAGTGGGTGCCCACCTCCTCCTCTCCCTCCCCACCACAACTATCAACCAGGGGCGTCCGATGCCCGCCCCCCCTCTTTCTTTTTATCATTGGCCTGACTGGAAGTTAAACTCCACCACCCCCCCCCCCACACACACACGAGAATTTATTTTAAAACTCGTAAGGAGAGGTAGGGGACGGGGGGGGGGTGCGGCGCGGGCGGCAGCTCACACGACGGATTGAACCTCCACATTTTAAAATCGGATATCGGTAAAATAAAAGACCCAACAGTAGAGGGGGTAGGGGGTCCCCTCCACCATAGTGGGGGAAAAGGGGTGGGGCGGGCAAAAAAGGTATGGCTCGGTATGTGACCTTCATTGGTCAGTCTTTGCCCCCCCACCGGCGCTCCCCTCCATTATTTGTATAAACCAATATTTCAAAAGGTGCAAATAAAATATGCCGTATCACACAGCTTTAAGATATGTCAGCATGTTCAGCTGCAGGAGATGTTTCAGGTCGGCTCGGGGGGGCCCCGTGTGCTGAATAAAATATTAGCTCCTCCCCCCCCGGCCCTTTTCCCATTGAAAAATAAACAGAAACAGAAAATACAGTTACAGGTGTAAATTAAAAGGGTAATCCGAGGGCCCTTTATTAAACGGGCCCATGACCAGAGGCGTACCTAGTTTGGGGGGCAGGGGGTCCAAATTTGAGTACTCCTGGGACTCAGCTTGAGGGGGGGCCCTCCAAAAGTTTTTTTTTACATTAATTAGCTAGTACATTATTCCATGTCATGTGTCGAATGTCAAAATGGAGGGGGCCTTCAACGAGGTCAAGACCCCCGGGCCCCCAAATCCTTAGTTTCGGCACTGCCCATGACAAGTGCCCTAAGTGCCCCCCCCCCGTTACACCCGCCACTGGCTATATTTTCGTTGTTTTCACCTCATGTTTGTAATGTGTCGTCGTCTATCGGCAGGTGGTGAATCAGGGGGAATGAACGTGTTCGTCTTCTTCATAGCGGAAGTACTCGTACTGGGGGCGGTGTACTTCTACCTGCAGTACCGGACAGGTCAGGACGAGCAGTTTGTGCGTCAACTCGAGCAGAAACTTGACCAGCAGTTGTGATGTTGTACGATCAGAGAGAAATATTGATTTTTATTGTTTTTTTTTTAAAAAAGAAAGAAGATTTGTTTATGCTGATTATTTTTTTTTTATAACTTGACGATTTTGTTTGTTAATATTTGATAATCGTGTAAAACGTTTTTGCTATATTGTCGTGATACGTGTTTGTTTGTTATGTCGTGACACGTGTTTGTTTGTTATGTCGTGACACGTGTTTGTTTGTTATGTTGTGAAACTGTTTGTGATCTGTGTGGCTACTTCAAAATATTGGAAGGGATAATTAGAGACTGCGGCTAAAGATGGATACGAAGCATAGCTTAATATGACAGCTAGAAATGGCATCTAAAAATAGTTCAGTTTGACAGCTAGAAATTACTAGTAGAGATGACAGCTAAAAATAGCTTAATATGACAGCTATAAATTACTAGTAGAGATGGCAGCTAAAAATAGCTTAATATGACAGCTTGAAATTACTAGTAGAGAGGGCGGCTAAGAATAGCTACCTAGCATAACTGACGATGACAGATGAAGTTTTGAGGGTAGCTGGAGGCGTCTAGTGACTAAGTGAAGACGACTGCTAGAGACTGATAGAGACTGCTAGAGACTGCTAGAGATAACATAGAAATGACACAGGACTTGTTTACTTTTGTTGTTTTTAAAGAGAACAATGACCCATGGGACGTGCCCCGCTATCTGTCATCACACACTGACCCATGGGACGTGGCCCCGCTATCTGTCATCACACAACGACCCATGGGACATGCCCCGCTATCTGTCATCACACACCTAATCTACGGGACGTGGCCCGCTATCTGTCATCACACACTGACCCATGGGACGTGCCCCGCCATCTGTCATCACACACTGACCCATGGGACGTGGCCCGCTATCTGTCATCACACACTGACCCATGGGACGTGGCCCGCCATCTGTCATCACACACTGACCCATGGGACGTGGCCCCGCTATCTGTCATCACACACTGACCCATGGGACGTGCCCCGCTATCTGTCATCACACACTGATGTTTTGAAATGCAAAAAAAAAAAAAGAAAGCAACAAAAAAACAATGGAATTTAGTACAAAGCGACGCAAACCAAAATTTAAATACTTTTATTGTAGTCATTTTTAACACAAGTTGAAACACCCGTAAAGTGCTATCTATCTATCTATCTATCTAACTATCTATCTATCTATCTATCTATCTATATATCTATCTATCTAAATATCTATCTACCTATCTATCTATCTATCTATCTATCTATCTATCTATCTATCTATCTATCTATCTATCTATCTATCTATCTATCTATCAATCATCTATCTATCTATCTATCTATCTATCTATCTATCTATCTATCTATCTATCTATCTATCTATCTATCTATCTATCTATCTATCTATCTAATCTATCTATCTATCTATCTATCTATCTATCTATCTATCTATCTATCTATCTATATATCTATATATCTATCTATCTATCTATATATCTATCTATCTATCTACCTCTCTCTCTCTCTCTCTCTCTATATATATATATATATATATATATATATATATATATCTGTCTGTCTATATATATCTGCCTGTCTGTCTGTCTATCGATCTATTAATATATCGGTATATATATATATATATATATATATATATATATATATAGTACGCTCAAACCCCATGTGTATATGAGCGTCATGCTGTTTATACTGTTTAAATTAAAGCAACTCAAAATGGAATCGATCATCTCACGATTCGTGTCGGTCAGGTTTGATTTCAATTCTCGTTGTCTGTCGACTGATTTCTGCTCAATAAAAAATATTTAAAAAAAAAATTGATCACTGGCACTCCTCGATGAGGTCCAGAAAAAAGTCGCAGTGTTTGTGGGTGGGTTGTCGAACGCCTGAAGGAAGGGACAGAAGGCCATCTCTCCGGTACCGTTCCTGCACTGAATGTACAGGTGGCACTTGGACTCTGGTAGTCGATTTGTTTTTTCACCTGGCACGTCGCGACACAGGTCATCTAGAGCTAGCACGGGGAACACACACACACACAGAGAGAGAGAGAGAGAGAGAGAGAGAGAGAGAGAAATGTACAGAATATAGCATATATTGAATAAAAATAAGAAAGTACGATTAAAATAAAGAAAAGTACATTGAAAGTACATTGAACAAAAAGTAAAATAGTACATTGAATAGTACATGAAATAAAAAAGGTAAAATTAGTACATTGATATAAAAAAGAAGAATATACACTGAAAAAAAGTAAGAATAGTACATTGAATTAAAAAAAAAGAAAATATAGTTTGAAATAATGAGATAAAAAGAAAAAAATGTAAAAGTTAAAAAAAAACAAAGCAAAAACAAAACATGGCCACAAAAATGCCTTTGGGTAAGGACAAGGCAGTTCTTCTGAATGGGGGGGGGGGGGGGTGGGCGGACCACACAGACTACGTTACATACGGACTACACCGACTACGTTACGTAGCTACCCACCAAAAAGATTTTCCCTGTCACAAGATGGCTACTACTGTTGTTATCACCATCACAACCCCAGCCCCCCCCCCCCTCTACCTTCTGAAAAACAGTTTAAAGAGCCGATTCCCCCCCTCTCCCCCCTAGCTACATTGTTTGTTTGTTTACCTTTCAGCCAGAGAGGTTGCCATGTAAACATGCATGACCTCAGTTCTAGCCCCACGCCCCCTTAAGACAATTTACCCTCTTCCCCCCCCCCCCAACCCCTTGATATATTGTAGTGTTCAAATGTCGGACAAAATAATAAGACCCCGGGGGGGGGTGGAAGAAGGAGGTGGGGGAAGTTAAAATATGATTTTTTTTAAGATTGCGAGAGATGAATTTAATGAGACATTTCTTGTGAAACTCAATATAAAGATTGATCGAAATTTTTTTTTTTGTAAAATTTGTCAGTAACAGTGAAAAACAAACAGAATGAACATTACTAGATGTGTGCCACCCACCATGTTTAGTTAACTCTACAAAGTTGTCGGACTTGCCAACGGCCAGAGAGTCTTTTTTTAAATTCCAAATGGACCTGGGTTGTTTGGAGTCTATTACATAATCTTCTCTGTAAACAGAATTTAGATAGATAGATAGATAGATAGATAGATAGATAGATAGATAGATAGATAGATAGATAGATAGATAGATAGATAGATAGATAGATAGATAGATAGATAGATAGATAGATAGATAGATAGATAGATAGATAGATAGATAGATAGATAGATAGATAGATAGATAGATAGATAGATAGATAGATAGATAGATAGATAGATAGATAGATAGATAGATAGATAGATAGATAGATAGATAGATAGATAGATAGATAGATAGATAGATAGATAGATAGATAGATAGATAGATAGATAGATAGATAGATAGATAGATAGATAGATAGATAGATAGATAGATAGATAGATAGATAGATAGATGATGGATGGATGGGTGGATGGATGGATGGATGGGTGGATGGATGGATGGATGGATGGATGGATATACAGATAGATGTTATTATCAGTGCGATAATTGTTCTTTAAGACAATTGATGCCAATAAAAACATACAACAACTTATGCCACACACTGACACACGAATCGATAATCACACATGTCCGGGCCAGAAGTTACCTATTTCAGAATGTGTTTAACATCGGATCCAATCCGAACACATCTCTCAGGAGGGAGGGCCCCCTGTACTACTTAGGGACACACACCCCACCCCCCTCACTTCCGGTGGCGTACAGTGAACTGTTCTAAAATGACTTATCGGTGGTTGGGGGGAGGGGGGGGAGTGAACAGAAAGGTGGGGAGACACCAGATGGTGTAGAGATCGTCAGAGTTGGCCGGGGTGGGGGGGGGGGGGGAGGGGCTGACGTCCAGGATCAGCCGGGCGGCTGCCCTCACGTTACGTAATAATAAAAATACAAACCCCGAGTCCTGGGTGGAGCACGCCCTGTCCGCGGCCTCGATCATATTGAAGGCGTAGCCCATGCACCACTCCTTGGTGACGTCATCCATGTCCACTGACCACAGCATGAACCCGGACAGATTATGTCTCTGGGAAAACCAAATCTGGAAAAATAAAAATGTGTGTACGGCTTCATTCACCCAGAGGTGGATAAAACGGCGCAGGTTGGGGGGGGGGAAGGGGGCACCGGAAGCGCGAAAAGGACCCCGAAATCCCGCACAATAAACCCAAAATCTTTACATTTTGTATTTAAAAAGGGGGGAGGGTGTCCAATCAGTGGCGTAGGAAGGCGCCGAACTAGGAAGGGGCGCCGAAACGGCTCTGTTAAATGTTTTTTTTTTTTGCACTCGTCAGATTGGGAGAAGGGCGCGAAAAAAGGTAACTCGAACAGGGCGCCTCAATAGCCAGCTACGGCTCAGGGACCACTATATTTTTTACTTCTGCACCCGGAATCGCTACCGGCCTTAATCCGCCTCTGGATAAAACAATTTTTTTTCTGCTGCTAACCGTTTTCACCCTAGAAGTTAGAATTTGAGCACCACTTTGCATCTGGATAAAGTTTTGATACGAAGATATCCCATTGCTAGCAGACGTGGAATTAATGTCAGTGTTGGACACGGGCAGAGAAGAAATACATTTTGGACCCATTGAAAAAAAAAAAATCTTTACGCGTATTAAGAATCTGTTGTTTTTTTTCTTTTTTTCTTCTTTATCTGGCCCTTCCTAAGACAGGGGCCATGATTGGGGCCATGATTGGGGGGGCATGGTTTAAGAACATGGATGGGGGCCATAAATGGGGCCATTGATGAGGGCATGGATGGGGGACATGGATGGGGGACATGGATGGGGACATGATTGGGGGCCATGGATGGGGCCATTGATGAGGGCATGGATGGGGCCATAGATGAGGGCAAGGATGGGGCCATGGGTGGGGGCCATGGAAGGGGCCATGGGTGGGGCCATGGAAGGGACCATGGATGAGGGACATGGATGTGGGGACATGGATGGGGCCAAGGATGGGGGCCATGGATGGGGGCCATGGATGGGCCATAGATGAGGGCATGGATGGGGGCCATGGATGGGCCATAGATGAGGGCATGGATGGGGGCATGGATGGGGCCATAGATGAGGGCATGGATGGGGGCATGGATGGGGGACATGGGTGGGGGCCATTGATGGGGCTATAGATGGGGGCCATGGATGGAGCCATGGATGGGGCCATGGATGGAGCCATGGATGGGGGCCATGGATGGGGGCCATAGATGAGATCATGGATGGGGCCATGGATAGGGGACATGGGTGGGGGCCATGGATGTGGGAAATGGATGAGGGCCATGTATCCGACTCAAGTGCACGATGAAATTATTGGATATGAGTACAAACTGTCATTATTGTAAACATAACCATTCCTTTGAGAAGGTAAACAAGGTGACCACAACCCCCCCCAACCCCCCCCCCCCCTTTAGCCTGCCTTTTTCTAATGGGGACCCGTTCTAGATCTAATTTCTATCAAAAAAGTTAAGAATAGCTCAAATTGGGAGAAACAAACAAACAGACAGGCCGACTAACAGACAGACAGACAGACAAACTGGCCGACAGGCAGACAGACAGACAAACCTTCTCACTGATACTGTAGACATCATCATACTCCACCCACAGCATCCCGTGTGTCAAATACGGCGCACCGTTTACTGTGCCGACCTTACGGCCCAGCTCGACCATCTGACAAGCCTGAGAAATTAAATCAATGTTATATTTTCGAGTTTTACTCATCTGTACGATTGTACCGTTAGATGATGTTGGAAGAAATGTTTTTGTTTAATTTTTACATTGTGTATTTTTTAAAAAGCCACCGACACATATACATAAGGGCGTTGCTAGAGTGCGTTATCAGCGCCGATTCGGGAGGAAAGGCGGAAGCGTAGGATGGGTACATCGGGTTGTGCGGCCACACGGGGCGCCGTGCTAGGAAGGGGTGCCGAAAGAGCGCTGTTTATTTTTTTTTGCGCTTTTCGATTTGAGATGAGGGCGCCGAAAAAGTAGCTCGAACAGGGCGACAGCTGAGGCTCTGAAGACAGAATCTCATAAGGACCCCAACATTCATTCTGCGATAAAATACCCAAACCGGGATCCGCAGACGAGAGACATCAGCCAATCTATCGATCAATACAATCTGTCTTTATCTATTTCTGCCTACTCACCCGCGCACCTGCCTGTCTATATCTACCTACTCACCCGCACATCTGTCTGTCTATATCTACCTACTCACCCGCGCAAACTGTCTGCCTATATCTACCTACTTACCTCGCGCACCTGTCTGTCTATGTCTACTCACCCGCGCACCTGTCTGTCTAATTTTCTCGAAATTTAAAGACAGTCGCTAGTCGTGTGAATTCAGTCGGTTCGCAATAACCGGTAATTCAAATTCCCGCAAAATTGGCAAACCGGTTTAGTTAATAATTCACAGACCATTATAAATACACCAAATAATATATATATATATATATACCTGACCTCTGATGTATGATTTTAAAAAAATCTTTAATTAAAATATTTTGACCCCCCCCCACATCAATGGCTCTTGTTGCTGCCCCCCCTAACCCCACCCCACCTCCTCCCCTCTAACCTGAAAGTACGCCACGACGCCCCTCTCCTTTATGGCGTAGGTGGGCTCGGTGAACTGGTCCTTGCCGTCCATGCTGTACCATCCACGTACGTAGCCCCGGCCGTACAAGGGTATGCCGATCACAATTTTACCACTCGGCACTCCCTGCTGTACGTAGTGTTCCACGATGTACTTCTGTTTGGGATCAAACAGTGAAAGAGGGAAAAAAAACAAAAAAAATATTTACGTTAAACGACTGCAGTGTAACACATGCCGCTGATTGATTTAAAATATTTACTGTAAGTTGATGATTCAATCACAATATGATTCGATTATACTTTCATGCGGCCCCCTTTACAAACATAGACGCGGCCCTTTATAAGGAGGACAAAAAAAAGTGCGACCTGTTTAACCATGTGCTATCATTCACATTTATGCATTTAAAAAATAGACAGACAGACAGACAGATAGATAGACAGACAGACAGACAGACAGACAAACAGACAGACAGACAGACAAACAGACAGACAGACAGACAGACAAACAGACAGACACTTGCCAAATTCAATTTGTCATCCGGTGTGTGACCATAGATACGGCTTGGGTTTCTGAACGGCTCCTCCTGGTCGATTTCAAGGTCATAGGCCATTAGGCTAACATAGTCAACCTCTCTGTGGAGTTTGTACAAATAGCTTACGAAGCTGACCATAATGTGGACAACCCGAAATGACTTTAAACAAACAAACAAAAATTGTTCGGCAGAGGCAGGCTAAGGTCAGTTTAGTCCTTGGGAGCAGACAAATATGTAACAGAGGCCCCCCCCCACCTAAATATGGATCAATTTTATCTGGACCCCCATGCGCGCGCAAAATTGCCGTTAAACCGAATCCCACTCTAATTCAGCAATTTATTTTTCTTATCCTCATTCGATTTTGTGAGAGAGAAAAGCCACAATTTCAGGCCACACTTTCAGGCCACAATTTCAGGCCGCATTGTTTTGTTTTCTTTTCCTTTTTTTCCGTTTTTCTTGATTTGTAGCTTACAGGTTTATCCTACCAGGAAATCAATGTTTTAAACCGGAACCAACTTGATTGCTACAAATGTTGACATTTTTTAAAGGTCATCTCAGAGACGGTCCCTCGGGCTTTACCCGGGGACGATTTCTCCTCTACCCACCCCCACCCCCACCCCCTTCCCAGGTTTGCATGAAACTTACTTGGCTATTTTATCGACTTCGTAGGACTCAGAGTACATCGTCACGTCCCCGGCCAGAGCGGCTGTCAGCAGGAGACGCTTCTTGCCAGAGTATCTACTTTCTTCATGAAACGCTGCTCTCAGTTCCTTAAACAATATACAAGGGGGAAGGGTGGGGTGGGGGCATTTAATATAGATAGCCAGACATATGAACAGACAGAAACAAAGATGTATAGATTTACGGATTGAGGATAGACATGAAGACCGAAATTCTTACAGAAATATCAAGTAGACATACCGATAGATAGATAGATAGATAGATAGATAGATAGATAGATTAGATAGATAGATAGATAGATAGATAGATAGATAGATAGATAGATAGATAGATAGATAGATTAGATAGATAGATAGATAGATAGATAGATAGATAGATAGATAGATAGATAGATAGATAGATAGATAGATAGATAGATAGATAGATAGATAGATAGATAGATAGATAGATAGATAGATAGATAGATAGATAGATAGATAGATAGATAGATAGATAGATAGATAGATAGATAGATAGATAGATAGATAGATAGATAGATAGATAGATAGATAGATAGATAGATAGATAGATAGATAGATAGATGTACCTCGTAGTCTACACCTACCCGTCGGACGTATGTATGTCCTACATCTACCCCCCCCCTGTCCCCCCCCCCCCCCCCCCCCCCCCCCCCCCCCCCCCCCTCCCCCCCCCCCCCCCCCCCCCCTCCTTCCCCCCCCCCCCAGGGGGCGGCCGCCCCCCCCACCTTTCCCCCCTCCCCCCCTGCATCTACCTGTCGTACATCTACCTGTCGTACATCTACCTGTCGTACATCTACCTGTCGTACATCTACCTGTCGTACATCCACTCACCTGAACTAACAAGCTGAAATTTTCTCTGTCACTGCCTGTCCCGCCTTTCGCTGCTGGAAACTCCCAGTACAGGTCCAATCCGTCAAACTGGCGTTCCCGTAAAAACGTAATTGCGTCATCAATAAATGTTTTCCGACTCTCTCGTGTGGAACTCATCGCGCTGAACTGCTCGCTCCCAAATTTCGGGCCGCCGACCGAGAGCAGAGTCACGAGGGTTTTGTGGCTTTCCTTGAGGTTGTTGAAACGGGTGTACCTGAATATACACACACACATACACATACAAGCGTGCGTACACAGTCAAGTGCACATGTACACACGATTTTGGATTCCTGATGACAACACAACTTTCTACTATGTTAAATCGCACTTCTTACAGCTTTCTTGCATATGCACCGAGCATGTAATGATAAAGATGGCATAGAGTTTGGATCACGAATGCGCCATCTGGTACCGCAGTGCCGGCATTAAGCTCCCGGTGGCTCACAATCGGGCCTCGCTCTTTAATAACCGTTACAAGGGAGTGTAAGAAATAGGACAATATTTATGAAACAACTGAATGTTTGTATTTTTAAATCGATCCATCCATGCTCATCTATGGACCAGTGGTTCCCCAACCCCCAACCCCAGGGCCGCGTACCGCTATCGGTTAGTGGATCGAATGGTACTGGGCCGCCCGAGAAATATTACATTATTTCCCATTTTATCTTGAGTGGTGTGTTTCTCTCGGGATTGTACGACTTTTAATGGACGAGAAATAATCAACGCCCTACCCCTCTTCCAGCGGGCCGCGGTGAAATTATCAAACACTGGTCAGGCGAGAAAAAGGTTGGGGACCACTGCTATAGAGCACCTAATAAAGAAAATTTTAAAACACCACAATGAACCCCCATGAAGATATGCAAACTAGCCGCCTATGAATTCCATAATGGCTTCCCGGTATTCATTACTTTTGAATCGTTTGCTAAGGTGGCCCCAACAGGCCCCCTTTTTCCCCAAGGCCACAAAATATCCATGTAAGTATCACCGATAACGCGTACTTACCCAACCAATGTTAATTGCGTCATCAATAACGCGTACTTACCCAACCTATGTTAATTGCGTCATCAATAACGCGTACTTACCCAACCAATGTTAATTGCGTCATCAATAACGCGTACTTATCCAACCAATGTTAATTGCGTCATCAATAACGCGTACTTACCCAACCTATGTTAATTGCGTCATCAATAACGCGTACTTACTCAACCAATTTTAATTGCGTCATCAATAACGCGTACTTACCCAACCAATGTTAATTGCGTCATCAATAGCGCGTACTTACCCTACCAATGTTAATTGCGTCTAAACTTACATTCCCGATGCCGAAGGCGTATCCTCGTCGATGCTTAAGGAAGCGGTCAGCTTATTGTCAACGATATGAGCGAAGGCGTATATAAGATGGGTGCAGGCTCTGTACATGAACGCCTCTGGCAACACCCGAAAGCGCTGCGGGCGAACGGCGGCGTCATTTCTGTAGTAGCAAGCTTTCACCTTGCAGTAGGATGGAGGTGGTGATACTAATAATGGTACACAGGTAAGTTTATAAAATCCGTTACTCTGAGCTGATCTTAGCTTCCATATTAAATTCTAAGTTGTTGTTTTTTTCTGTCAGTGTATGTTTTGGTTTGACGATCAAAATGATTTTAAATATGTATGTTGTTAAAGACAATACTAAGAGTGTTCCTCATATGAACCATAATTCATTTCTCAGTAACATATTTATCATTAATAACCACTCCGACAGGAGACAGGGGCGGATCTAGACAACTTTGACTCCTGGGGGGGGGGGCAAAGCTGTTTTCATTGTTGAAAATTGGTCTTAGAACAAAAAAAAATATTTCGATAATTTAATGATGTCTTACCTAAATCTGCCCCTGACAGGAGATACCCCATTTACGCCACTGCCTGAAATATAAACAACTCGGCTGCATCTTGAGTTGGATTGTTTTATTGAGAATTCTTCTCGGGCTACATTTTTATTTCTCGAGAGCTTGGCATATCCAACCGCAGTGGCGTTGAGAGCTTAACTCGCTCCCGGGGCGCAACACCCTTCTAGGCCCCCAACCCTCCTCCCATTTGAAAACCATATAAAATTACATGTAAAATATACCATTTGGCGCCCCTTTGTGACTTGCGCCCGGGGCATGGTGCCCACCCCTCGCTACGCCACTGCCTATTCCCCCCTCCCCCTGCACTATCTCGATGTCTACGGCCTAGCTCAAGAGCAGGGGTGGACTTATATCAGTCGAGGCCCCAGCGCAGAAGAAAATGTCGGGCCTTTTAGAAAAAGAGCGATATGTTAAGCGTTTAAAATGGGGCTATGTAGGGGGTACCTAAATATTCTGGGGCCGACTGCGCCCGTCCTTAAATCCGCCTCTGCCAATGATCTCATCTCCCTACGTAAGGCGGGTCCGAGTCTGGACGGTGGTCCTGTTCAATCTTTTTTTATTTATTTATTTTACCTGTCCTGCCAATGATCTCATCTCCCTACGTAAGGCGGGTCCGAGTCTGGGCGGTGGTCCTGTTCAATCTTTTTTTATTTATTTATTTTACCTGTCCTACCGCCCCCCTAGCAGGTTAGAGGCGTGGCCGCAAGGTAGAACACGTGACCTAATACTTATACTGAGCCCCACATCTAATTATAGACCTCATTGACGTATTGACCAGTTTCATTGAAGACGGAAAGTGGGTCAGGAACAATATGTAAATTCAAATGAATGGCCGGTCCTTAAAATATGCGCGTTTATGTGTATTTTAACTGTGTGTCTGAGTCTGTGCGTGTGTGATTTTGCATTCCTTACGTGTTATCGGCGATGGCATCATAGCGACCAGAACTGAAGCGAGCAGAAATTGAAGCATTTGTTAGTCACTCCGGGTCAGTTTGACCCTGTTGGTCTCTCAAACTTTTTGTGTCGCGTCAGCGTATGCTGTAAAGACTTCCTTCGCCGTGTTTTTTTTTTCTAGATTTGAACCCCACCGAGTTGTGAGCACCCACAGAAGTACTTCAGTTTACGAGCGCACTACTGGGTGAATGAAATGTCTTACACTTATAAAACTTGGTTAATGAACACCTCACTTCAAAAGCAAATTGACCTCTAATAACAGTTTTCGTTTCGGGCCAGCAGCGCCGTGCCAGCAATCTCAACAACTGACTGTACCTGCAATCTCAACAACTGACTGTGCCTGCAATCTCAACAACTGACTGTGCCTGCAATCTCAACAACTGACTCTACCTGCAATCTCAATAAAAAAAAAAACTATCCCTGCAATGTCAACTGTTAAGTAGTATTGCATTACGTTTCCCATACTAAGTCTGTGCGCTTCGTTAAAAACTATACCGCCTTCTGCCACTGTAATGAGTCGTGAGAAAAAAAAAACAATGCTATATCTTTCACTTCCGGAAAATTCCGCAGCAAATTAAAATCGTTGTTTTTTTTTTTCAGTGATGCGCAGCGAAATTGAGCCAACTAAACAAATGTGCGCTAGCATTTCGATTAATAATACTTCCTCAGAATGTTTGTTTGGACTCCCAAGGTGTTCTCAAAGTGTTTGTTTTTGTGGCTTTGAGATCTGAGTCACCACTGTAGGCAGAGGCGTAGCTAGCTATTTTGGCGCCCTGTGAGAGTGACATTTTTGGCGCCCTTCTACCAAATCTGAAAAGTGCACACAAAAAAAAAACATTGTGGCACCCTGTGCGGCAGCACAACCCACAGCATCCTTCCTACACTACTGGCTGTATGCCTAACTATATAAATAATAGCGGTGTGGGTTCTGCGTTAAATCGAAAGTAAAGAATGAATACAACATTATTCCAGTTTAAAATCGTCTAACGTAAACCATAGTAATAAAAATCATGAAAAAATCGGATTTGTCCGAAACCAAAAAATATCCTTAGCCTACCGATCAAACCTAAGGAAATATAACTCTATGCAAAGTTTTTGCAGGGTACAGCTAGTACCTATATAATAACGATGAGAGTCACATTTGTAACAGAGCACTTAAAAGAGTGAGTAGATATATCGTCTTGAGATTAATATGAGTATATGGATTCATCTATGTTTACTATCAACATAAAAAAATTAACATTAATTGTATAATGAATAATGTATTGACGACAACAACAACTTGGTTGCCCTGGCGCAACGCCTGGGGGGGGGGAATGGGGGGTGGGGGTCATGATACATTGATTCCCTCTGTTGGAGGTCATTCAAGTTCCAATGACTACCCCGGCGCCCCTATAACGACGCCTGTGGTTTAAGTTTTAACGTGCTGGCAGTAAGGGCGTAGATGCAATGTGGCCGAGTCCAGTATCTTGCCCGACTTCAATGTGGCTGCCTTACAGACTGCCCAACACATGGTCAGTGACATACGGAGCTTTCCTTTATTCGAGTTAGGGGAGTTCAGCACTGCTATGAAATCTCAAGGGGAGGGAAGTGTCCTTGATTTCTGTTTTATGTAAGAGTTATTACCCTTACCTTCAATTCTTTCATTGTAAGGTAAGAGCAGAATGTTAATACACTGTACTATGTAATCTAGGGGAGATAATAACTGGCACCAACTCGACCTCGTCCTCACCAGAAGAGGGAATATCGACAGTATCCTCCTCACCCGCAGCTACCACAGTGCAGACTGCGACACGGACCACGCCCTCGTGGCAAGCAAGGTGCGCATAACGCCGAAGAAACTGCATCACTCCAAGAAAAAAGGTCGCCCACGCATCAATATCAACTGTGCCAGAAATCCCGAAAAAAACCAACAGTTTATCAGCAGTCTGGAAGTTACACTCAGTGAAAGAAAGTTAGCAGTTGACACCATCGACTCTAGGTGGTCGCGTCTGCGTGATGTCGTATATAACTCCGCCATCACCACCTATGGAAAGATAGAGCGGAAAAACGCCGATTGGTACGAGGCCCACTGGGAGGAAATGGAACCCGTTACCGAGGTAAAAAGGAAAGCCCTACTGGCCTACAAGGCCAGGCCCAGTCCCAACACACTAAAAGCCCTACGGACAGCCAGGAGCAAAGCCCAGCAGACCGCCCGCAGATGCGCCAACTCCTACTGGTTGAACCTCTGTAGCAGCATCCAGGCAGCTGCCGATACAGGAAACGCAAGAGGGATGTACGAGGGCATCAAAAAGGCAATAGGCCCAACTCCCTCCAAAACCGCCCCCCTTATATCCAAAACAGGAGAGGTCATCAAGGACCAGGAAAAACAGATGCAGAGGTGGACCGAACACTACCTGGAGCTATACGCAACCCAGAACACTGTGACTGATGCCGCCCTTGGCGCTATCCCAGATCTGCCTGTCATGGAGGAGCTAGACACCACACCCACCGTGGATGAACTAAGCAAAGCCATCGACTGCCTTGCAAACGGAAAGGCACCCGGTAGCGATGGAATCCCACCAGAAGTTCTGAAGAGCGGAAAACCAACACTGCTAAAGCCATTGCACGACCTCCTAAGTCGATGCTGGGAACAGAGCTATATCCCCCAAGACATGAGGGATGCCAAAATTATCACACTATACAAGAACAAAGGGGACCGGAGCGACTGTAATAACTACCGGGGCATCTCCCTCCTCAGCATCGTCGGCAAAGCTTTCGCCCGCGTCGCTCTAAACCGCCTGCAGGCCCTCGCCTCCCGAGTCTACCCAGAGTCACAGTGTGGCTTCAGGGCTGGCCGATCAACAGTGGACATGATCTTCTCACTACGTCAACTTCAAGAGAAGTGTCAGGAACAGCAGGTGCCACTCTACATCGCTTTCGTCGACCTCACAAAGGCGTTTGATCTAGTAAGTCGAAGTGGACTCTTCAGCTTGCTGCAAAAGATTGGCTGCCCCCCACACCTGCTTGCAGTGGTCATGTCCTTCCACGACAACATGCATAGCACGGTTTGCTACAACGGCGCAATCTCCGAGGCCTTCCCAGTCAGCAGCGGAGTAAAACAGGGCTGCGTCCTTGCACCTACACTCTTCGGCATTTTCTTTTCCATGCTCCTCCAATACGCCTTCAAGGATTGCAGCGAGGGTGTTTACATCCATACAAGGTCCGATGGCAAGCTCTATAACATAGCCCGCCTCCGTGCAAAGACCAAAGTCACAAAGGTCCTAATTCGCGAGCTGCTCTTTGCTGATGACGCAGCCTTGACATCACACACTGAAGACGGACTGCAGCAGCTTGTCACCCGCCTCTCCCATGCATGCAAGGAGTTTGGACTGACTATCAGCCTGGAAAAGACGAATGTCATGGCACAGGGTACAGATACACCCCCAAGCATTGACATCGATGGGCACACCCTAGAGGTCGTCGAGAACTTCACTTACCTCGGGTCCACCATCTCCAGCTCGCTATCCATAGACCCGGAGATCGATTGCAGAATCGCTAGGGCAGCCACAATCATGGCGAGACTAAAGCAACGTGTGTAGGAAAACCCCAGCCTCACCGAAAATACCAGATTGCGCGTCTACCAGGCCTGCATACTTAGTACCCTCCTCTATGGATGCGAGACGTGGACCACTTACACGAGGCACGAAAGAAAGCTAAACAGTTTCCACATGAGGTGCCTGCGACGTATACTGCAGATAAAGTGGCAAGACAAGATTCCCAACACTGGGGTGCTAGAGAGGGCCAACATGAGCAACTTGTTTGCAGTTCTCAACGGGAGACGCCTCAGATGGCTCGGTCATGTCAAAAGAATGGACGCAGGCCGCATCCCGAAAGACCTACTCTATGGCGAGTTAGTTACCGGCCAGAGGAAAACAGGGCGACCTAAAATGCGCTACAAAGACACCTGCAAAAAGGATATGAAAGAGTGCTCCATTAACCCCAACTCCTGGGAGAGCCAAGCAGCCGACCGCCACTCATGGAGGCTCGCTGTCCGGCAGGGTTCATTGCGCGCAGAGGCTGAGCGACAGGATAATGCTGCCCTGAAAAGAACAGCTACAACAACAACTACAACAACCAACTATCTTCAAGTGTGACAAGTGCGGCAGGGATTGCCACTCCCGAGTCGGACTGCACAGCCATTCCCGGCGGTGTTTTGTAGACTCATCTTAGCTACACCATCGTCTCTCGAGACGGACGGATGCTGACGAAGAGTTATTACCCTTACCTTCAATTCTTTCATTGTAAGGTAAGAGCAGAATGTTAATACACTGTACTATGTAATCTAGGGGAGATAATTTTCCAGGTAACAAATATTCAGTTCATCTCAATTATCATCACAGCTTGATTTAAATAGTTTTGACAAAATATTTAAAAAAAAAAGGAGAAAAAAACAACAACACAGAATGAAAAATTAAAACAAAAAATTAAAAGTTTATTGTCAAAGATGGGATACAAGTTCATAGAACGCTGTCAAATTTCAATCAATAATCAATAAAATCATGACAGTCTGAGATTCAAAATACTGGAGACCAAATTAAAAAAAAATCATGTTAATAAGAAAAAAGGAAAGGGGGAGGGGGGGGGGGGGGCCAGTAAAAAATAATTGATGTGTGGGTGTGTGTTAAAATAGCATTTAGCATTCATTCTTAAGATACTGCTCAAAATACTTGGTTGTTTCACATAATTATATTTATATACTATACATGTGTATTAATATAGAAGTGTCTCTCTCTCTCTCTCTCTCTCTCTCTCTCTCTATATATATATATATATATATATATATATATATATATATATATATATATTTCAGTTTAGATTTATTCATGTTTCACTCTTCATATCAATGCACTTGTCACTATTTTTAAATTTAGTGACAACTTTTCCATGCACCTCAATGTACATGTGTATGTTCTTTTCGCAACTCCAAATCTAGATGGTTAATATGAAATACAATAAAATACATTGGGGAGACATAAGAGAGCTGCCAACTCAAAATACACACAAACTGATGCACACAAAAAAAAAAAAAAATTAATAAATCTTGATACGTTCTTTTTTAACATTTTGAAATACATGCAGTCCATAATCCCAAGTTAATAGACTTGTAATGCCAGGATGTAGTTTTCTCACATATCAAAGTTGTACCAAAAAAAACCATAATCAATTTTTAATATACGAAAAAAAAAAGGAATACAAAATTTATTTCCAATATATAATTGCTAAACTTCATGTGGTTGCCAGTCTTGAGAGCTTTAAAACCAGCACAAAGTCAAACACAAAAAACACACTTTGGAAATTAATACAAATCTATCTTATTATGAAAATGAAAATTCTGCTTGAGAAACAGTTTAAATTTTTTTTTATGGGAAAGTGAATCTTATGGTTGAATTTTTTTTGTTCAATTTATCTAAAAATATTACAAACATTTCTGTATTACTGTTGAATGAGATTGCAATGGCTATTGTAAACATTAGCCCACTGATTCTCAAACTTTTGTGATTCATGACCCACCTAAAAGCCTTTTCAGTTTTTTGTGGCTCACCTGTAAGGAATTAGCCAAAGGATGAAACAAAATCTATAATTAATTGGGCGATTAATCTGATATTTGGCAACCCATTTCATACCATTTTGCCATCAACTGGTGGGTGACTGCTGAAAACCACAGGATAGCCTGGGTCCGGTAGATTTTTTTTTTTATAGATGGGCTAGTTTGATTATGTTAAAGAGTTCGACTTGATGCATAAATGGATTAAGAAAAAAATGAATTATATTCTACCAAAATAAAAATGATGAACAGGTTGATCACTCTGAAAAAAAGCTTTTCCAAATTTACTGACAAAACTGGGTGAGTGTAATACAGAATTTTTGAACGAGAAAAAATATTTTCTGAACACAAGTGTTTTTCTTACAGTAAAAAAAACTTTATCAATGTAGTACATATATTGACTCAACAGTAGGTGAGACATTTCAGTTATCAATGTAATACTACACATAAAAGTACTTACAAACAAACAAAAAGCATCACAAACCAAGAATGTTCATGTCAACCAATTTTTGTTGAAAAAAAAAAACCCAAGTCTGTAATCTCTTTTAAAGTGTTTCTCCAATTAGGGACCAATTTCATACATGGGTGAGTGAAATTGATTTATGGGGTTATGGGAGGGGTGTCTCACTTGAAATCTTTGGCTTAATATTAGTTGTCGTTAATTTGAAAATGTCACAAAAAAAAAGACATATTTAGAATCGTTGCACAAGAAATCTTTATAAAGTTTTGAGCAATGCTACTCTACTCCAATCATTAATGTTATTGGTGAAGTATGGAAAAAAAAATACCAATCAGAATATTCTTGTCTATGGGGTTAAGCATTAGGTTCAGCTTCCTTAAGCCTGCATGTAATTTTAACATGGAGAGAACTTTAAAATACAATGAAGCTAATGCTGAGAGTACTCAGGGAAGGAAGGATGATAAGTGCAGCAGTATGAGCAGGCCATTATTCGCTCACCAACTCTATAAATATCTGACAATTGTCCAGAGAAACAAACCAGAATATACCAGTTTTATATTTAAATACTTTGGTGGTTTTATTCAGACACATTTTTGTCCTATGTAGCATGTAGAAAAATCAAAAACAGTGAAATAAATAAAACATGATTACAAACGACAAGGTTTGTTCAGCTTCAAATTTTAAAAAAAAGTAAAAAAAAAACAATAGCTCATTAACATCATGAAGAAATGTATCATTTAATGACAATCATTCAGAACCATTGGCTGGTATGCTGAAATGAACACATCTAAGTTTTCTATGAAATTAAAGAATGAATCTATTTTTATTCATAAATTAATATCTTCACTAGTATAGCGGCACTCTTTAAAAAAAAAAATCATAGCTTTTGCATCACTGCGACCATTAGAAAAAAAATTAATGATTCAGTCAATTATTTAAAAAAATGCCCTTTTTAAGGCACGCTAACATACAATTTAAATGCATAGCTCACAAAATTTAAAAAATCAATAAAAAAAAAAACAAACAATAGTATTATTTTACAATGAATGCTAGAACAAAATTTAGTTACATTTATAGAGGATGAAAAGTTAAAGAGTTTAGTTTGATTACGGTGGGAACATAATTTTCAATATTAAATTCTTATGTGTCAAAAATAAAGAAAGAAACAAAGTTACATGTATTTTGAATAGAAACATTTCAAGACGACTGGATGTATGACAATATGAATGTCCGGCCTTAGGAAGTACAGGGCCACGTTGGCTGCGTCCCCTGGCTAAAATTTAAAATGTCTTGTCAATACCTGAAAGGTCAATAGAAGATTCTTAAGCCAAATTATTGGGGGGGGGGGGGGACCCTATTGGGTGAGGCCCCTTAAGGCTGGCCCTTCCAATGTGGGCATTAGTTTAGATAAATGGCAGTCATCATTACTTTATACACATGTTAGTTCAGAAATACAACAGACCACATTAGTTTAGAAATATACCGTTTCTTATTTCGGTAAAAGACTGATATCAATATGTAGTATAAAAAATATGCTTTATGTTAATAGATACAGAGAAAATATCAGATCATTGTTCAGATGTAAATGAAGAATTGCCGTTGGTTAGTATTCGGTGTCCAGCACTGAGCAACAAACATTTATGATAACAAAAGACATTCGATGGGGCACATCACAACCTAGCCAGCTATATTCCAGCGATGTTTTTTTTTTTAAATTTGACATCAACAGTGAACGCATCATGCGAGAAAAAATACTATAACACTTCACTAATCAATTTATCAACATTGACTGCAATTTAATTACAAATTCCACAAAAAAAACATATGTTTTGTCATTTCTATTTTAAATATGATTACAACAGGGCATACAGAGCATTTTCTATAGCTCTATAACTTTAAAATATTTCAAACAACAGTAATTACAATGTATACGTAAGTAGCAAGGTCAGAAGAAGAATATGTAGTTTTCCAAGAACTGCATTTAAAAAAAGAAATAACTTTTCATTAATTTTTCTCCAGGGATAATAATAAAAATGTTACAAGACAGTTTGGATTATTAAAATACCTGGATGAAAAACATTAAAGATCTAGTTCACTTGTGCATATACAAGTGCTAAGGGGTCAACATACTGATAGAGATTATGGAAGATCCATTATGAAGTCTGAACAGCGAAACAATCCTATAACATCATTGGTCAGTATTCACGGAAATAAACAATGTGCACCTTCTCATAAAAACATACACAAGTCTAAAAATAGAACTGTTATACACTGACATAACAGTAAAGAAATATATTTACAGTAAATAGATTATAACTATCCAAATTAGTCCTGAGTTATTTTATTTTTTTTCTGAAACTAAAAATAAAACTGTACAAAATAGTACAAAATACTATTATTAAGTACAATTTATGTACACAAAATACACACATCTTTATACATCAGATCATCTTATATAAGAAAAAAATATTTTATAAATGATTTTAGTTGGGGGATACACAATAATTTTCTTTGCTGAAATGGCTAATGGGAGATACAATATATCATAGATGTTATAAATCTTGATTTCAACACGTGGTTATGAAAAGATAAGAGATATTACTTCACTTTTTCCAAAAAAAAATCTGTTTAAATACTGTTAATCTACAGAGTGTTATAATCATTTAAAATACTTTTGAAGGCAATTTACAGGGTTGAAATGAATTGTAATAGCTTATACAATTAATACATAGACCAGACATTAACATTAAAAATGTAATTGGATTCTTGAAAGAGTATTGTATACATGTATATTTTAAAACAAAAAAAATTCTTGAAACTTCACATCAAGCCAAATATGTAATAGTGAATCATACCATATTTAATCTATTTCTAACATAAGTTATAGTTATTTTTTAAAAAAAGACCTCGCCTACAACAGCTATTTACAAAAATATAAAAAAAAAACAAGATGCATGTACCTTCACTTAGAGTTAGTAAAAGAAAAAGCTATGAAATATTGTTTCTTAACGGACAACATTCAGGCGATCAATGATATTATTTATGTATTCAAAGTCTATTGCTAACAAAACTTGTTTTATAAAAGAAAACACAGTATGAAATAGAGCGGTATATTCAAATAACACACAATCAATTAAATAAGGTAAATCATAAGAGACTTACAAGTAGTAAATGCATTGTTTACTTTTTGCTCAGGTGTCAATCAATAATAAATCTAACAACAATCACTAGTAATTAGAACTCCCACTTTTAAATTTTATTCTAATTCAAACAGCTGAAGAAAAAAAAACTGCTTTTATTTAACACATCAACTGGATTCATCACATGAAAAAATTTCACTGAAAAAAAAAAGCCTGTTGTTGCACTGAAAATATTACTTGAATAGGGACATTGAGCTTCCAAAGTAACACCAAAGCAGTTATCCAAAAGTAAATGAGGTTGCAATGTGAAAACTCCCAGTGTTTGACTCAATAATTTCACATTACAACCAGCCCTTCTATCTTTGAAATGTAAAAAAAAATAAAGAAAAGCTGCGCATGACCGTGTAAAAAAAAATTGAATGAATCCATCACAAAAAGATGTAGAAGAATTAAATACACAACAAATAAACAAAACAAAATATACAGCAGCATCATTTTATATCATTCCACTGAAAGAAGTATGAAAGTGAATGGAGGGGGGTGAAGTTTTAAAAATAGAAAAAATGAACATCACAATTAACAAAGACAATAAAATGCCATCACTCAGTAATAATAAAAACAAGTTTCATAAGTTTTAAATTACAAACTCGTACAATTCATTTTGGCTATGGGACGGCTCAACAAGAGAAAATTATAAGTGCAGTAACCAAGCTTGGAGATAAGTCAAAAGAGTCGACAATATTTACAAATAACATATTAAACTACAAATATCAAACATGGTGATATATACATTTATGTAGGGCTGTATAAAATTAAATTATTTTACGGGAAAATATTTTATCAGTGCATTTATTATTTTTTTTTATAAAAGTTAAAAAAAATTATTCAATTTTTAAATATCTTAATTATTTTTACAGAAATTTTGCATTGATAATGAATCTATGAACATAATTTTTCAGTAAAACATTTTTTGTTAGTGTTCTGTAAGGTTATTGGTATAATTGTGTACACTTTTGAACAATTTTTCTAAATACCTGACATTTTTAAAACAAAAAAGTTTTGATTCAGTTTGCATAAAATTATTGAAAAATTTAATCCACAAAACTATAAATTATTTTCTCAAAATCTTTTCTGGTCTGGAAACAGCAGTATGATCATTAAAATGAAGACTTTTATAAAATTATGTAACAAGGTTAAGCGTATATTTTTATAAACTTTTCTTTGATTGCACATGAGTTGAATAAAACAATAAATATATTATTACACAATATTTACATGTATAATTGTGTGACAAAAAATTTATTAAGAATGATACCTCAAACAATACTGAATTTTACCTGTAGAGAGACCAAACATACAGTTACTTCATATAATGAAAATACAGCAGAAGTGTGAAACAATCCAACTAAGTACCACGCTACAATAACACAGAAAATAAAGGTCTGCCATTTCGAGTCGGCTGCTGCTGTTGAGCCTGTTCATTACCCTGCTGCTGAAGCTGTTGTTGCTGAAGTTGCTGAAGTTGTTGTTGCTGGGACTCAAGATTCTGCTGCAGCTGATATTGCTGGTGGCGGCGCTGATGCAGCTGAACTCCTAGTCTCGGCTGCTGAGGCTGCATGGGGTAATGCTGAAGCAGGTGGTTCTGACGAGTGGCCAAAGAGTGAGAATGTTGTATCTGCTGCGATGGGTTGACCAGATAGGATCTGAGTGAAAGGGGGTGAGGCCCATCGGCTACAGCAGGAGAAGATGCTGCAGCATCAGACCTGACCTGTCCAATGGGCGATGACAATAGAGCCGAAATTCCATTATTTGTGCCTCCAACACAGACTGGCATACTTGATGGTCTGCTGGATCTCCCAGAGACTTCTAAAGCCCGACGAGATAATTGTGAGTTTTGCATTTCTTCACGGCGAGACTGTAACATTGATTGGGTTCCCCCCATTCTGTGAGAGTGCCATTTGGAACTAAGGGCAGGGCCACTATTTGCTTGAGTGCTGGCTTCCTTCACTGACAATGTGGCAGGAGCTGGAGATGTGGATATGGCGGGCTCAACGCCTCCATGTTTACTGCTTTCATCACTGCTGCGCAATCTGGGCTGAACATTACCACTGGCAGACACTTTTGAAGTTGTAGTCGCTGATGTTGATGGCACAGAGGCTGCTGGTCTCAAGGATGACAATAAATTTTGAGCTGTTAAAGGATAAACTCTAGGTGATAGCTTAGAAGACTCAAAAGAAGATAACTCTAACTTTGAAGGCTTAGATATATCTGTATCTGAATCCGTGAAAGGAATGGTTTTTGGTGGCAATTTTTTCTCTTCTTCATTTGAGGCGCTATCAGAATGATTGTATGACAAAGGTAAGAGTATATTTTTCCATGATAAATTTGTTTTATCTTTATTTTGAGGAACAGCCTCATGACTTTTGATATTTTTCGGAATAGCTCCCTGTTCTTTATATTTTGAAGCAGTGTGATTTGCTACAGATGTTCTGGTAGGAGACTCATTTTTATATAGTGGAGAGGAAGCAGACTGGGGCTTGTCAGCTACTGCTGTGGTATTTTGAGATGAGCTGTTAGTTATGGAGGATAAACAACTTTGAGCAAGGGGAGGTGCGGCTGTAGCTACAGGTCTGAAAGCTGATGGGGAAGACTGAATATTACTCTGTGGTGGTGGTGGTGGACTTGTGAATGGCGACAAGTGAGAAGGCCTTGACACATTTCTACTTGATGCTCCAACATTCCGAACTTCATTATTATCAGTCATGGTTAACTTAGAAGACGAGCACTTTGATAAAAAATTTAGGCCTACTTCATTAGCTGCTTTTCCAACACACATAATGTTTTCATAACATGGTCCATTTTCGTAGAAGTTTTCTTCCATTGTGTGCTGCTCAGGCTGAGGTTCAACACTCTCACCTGTTATAGCACACACTTCGGGAGATACTGAGACCAAGCGTTCATAATCTCCCAGTTGACTGGACACATGTGTATTGATGTAGCTCAGCACAGGTTTATTAGATCTGCTGGAGTCTTTTCTAACAATCATGGTCCCCGTGGCCCCAAGAGCTGGTGGCAGATCAGCATTAGATGTTTTGCTGACTCTATTCAATGGGGGTACATTATTAGAATGGTGCACTAGCTGATGACTGACCATGTTAGAATTTGAGAGTAATGGTTGTGACACAGCACCATTACAATTTCGGGGGTTACCTTCAGGCATATCGCTTCTACTTAACTGTTGTAACTGCACCATCGGTAATGATTCCGCTCCGTCTTCGCCATATTCCACATTGTAGCTTTCAGCATCTGTGCTTGAGGAGTTTTCTGTATCTGATTCATCTCCACTGTCTGAAGCAGTCTCACCATTTTCATCAGCTGGGGCCCTAGATTCAACCGCTTCATACGGAGGTAATTCCTCTTCATCAAATTCAGTTGGGAGACGGATTTCATGGGTTATAGGGCTGTGAGAAAGTCGTACCTGCATAGTTGCATGAATAGCAGCTCTGCTGTTTGGACCATTCCTTAAAGGCTGAATATTCAGCCTATCCATATCTTTAATATCTCTTCCTTGACTGGACCCTCGAACATTTCTCCTATCAGGATAATATCGCACCCCAGCAGAGGAAAGTAAATTATTGTTATTGTTACACCCATTGGCAGTCTCCTGATGACTGTGTCTTTGCCGTCGAGCATTAGAATGAAGCTGATCAGATGCTGTTCGTCTATGAGACCTACGATATTCAATCTGGACTCTGTTGACATCTGTATTGTCAGAGTGTCTCCTAGACACAGCATCATTCGGAAGAGGCGCTCGACTGCCAGTGGATCTTGAGGCGGTGACATTTGGCGCCCCTCCACGCAAGGGCATTGTTGAACGTGACGACCCATCTGCTAAATTTCTATGCCTCCGTCTATGCTTTGGTTTTTCATGATGCTCAAAGAATATATATTTACAGCATACAATTAATGCCAGCACACTCCCAGATAAGCAAAATACTGATATGACCAATAATGAAGCATGAATAAGATTTGAAGTTCTTTTATTATATTCAGTTGGATCTACACGGCCATAAAAGCCACTTGTCAGTGTCAATCCTCCAGCAGACAGAATAAGCATAGTCAAAGAGGTAAACATGGCAATTAAGGATGATATGCAGAAAGTCTTTACACTTGCTAAAGATCTGAGCCGTGAGGTAAAAATTGCTGTTAATCCTGATACTATGATAGCAGTGCCACCCCACATACCAGTACCCACATAGTGACCCCAAGACTGGGTGACAAAAGCAATAATCGAAATTATCATGCTGGCTAGACCAAGGAAGAAAAGGAATATTCCCAACACCAACACTCTTGTAAAAGGAAAATTTGTGTGCATTTTCCATTGAAGTGACATTTCTCCTTTACAAATAGCTGACATTAAAGAAAAGAAGGTTTATTTTCGCTTCTGTTTTGGAATTTCTGTTCCACTAATTAACAAAGTTTAAGAGCCTTCTTTAGAAAACAAAGCAGAATAAACGTATTTCAACTTCAAGTTTTGATTTTAACTAAATAATACATAGTCACAGTATTCACATACTGATTCATAGTTTTGTCACGGGTATGACCAATAGTCATTTTGGAGAAGAAAACAAATATTCCATCAAATCCAGAATGGTAATAATATAAATGTTAACTGCGAGAGTTGAAGCCCAATGGTTGGCAATGCTTGAAACTTTTTAAGGCCCTTCAAACCAAAAATATATATATTTCGGATAATTATTTTGAGCACTATAGAAATAACACATTCAAAATGAAAAGTAAAACTGGACTGTTTATCTTCCATAAAATATGCTGCTTTTATCCTTGCAACAAGTGAAGATTTCAAGTTCCACTACAGACGTCGCCATTTTTGGCACTGACACCCATTTTGTATTTGCGATTTGATTGGCTGTATTATTTATTACAAAGAACTTTAGTGTTTTAGACCAAAAAATTATGGTTCTGTCTGTCCTCGAATCTTGTAACTCACTTTTGGGCCTGTTCTAATCTAGTAAGAAGACTCAAAGTTGGCCCATTTGTATATTCTTCAAGAATACACGATTTTAATAATTGCCCATCAACTAAAATCTAGTCAAATTCTGAAGCTAATAACTTTTAGTAATTCTTATAATGATACAAAATTAGCCTTGAGTCACTTGAGACACCTGTCAGAGGCCCTGATGCCTTATTCATTTAATTTCAGTGCTCAATTTAAGAAAAAACCAGTGCCTGGGATGAAAAAAATTTCTGCAGAGCATGGGATAAATGTCTACGATTTCATCCCCAGCAGGGATGAAATTAGCTAAAGCAGAGCCGGGGATATCGCCTGCAGAATATCGAGCCCTGTTTATTTTTCTGTGAAAATTGGAGGGATTAAGAATAAGGGGTCCCTTTAATCATATAATATCAGGGATTCTAGACTTTCTGGCTGCAGCTCTTCCATGAGGCAAAAAATGGGCCCCCGGTTTCAAATGATTTTTTAGAGGGAGTTCAAGGTCGGCTGGAAGGGGTCTTAGTGCTCATAATTACCAAGGGCTGAAAGTTTTCTAGCATAATTTGTAGTTCATTTGACAAAGGTGAGTTTATTATGAAGGAAATTTATTGCTCATTTGTGCCCAATATCAATGGCGATGTTCTGCGGGGTGCAGGGCTTCCAGCACTGGGGAATGAAGTATTTTTAAGGGCCCTAAAAAAAAGGAGACTTATTAGAAACAATATCTGGAGGATTCTCTCCAAAGATGTTAATGCCTGAACTTTCCAATGTATTGACTATTAATTGACCAAAAAGAAAAATTCATTGGAAAAATACTCATTTCAATTATAATTAAAAGGCATAAAAATATTATTCCAATCTGGCTATAATGTGTGTAACAATTATTTCAATTATGTATTTATCATTTGAATATGTTTTCCTATTTATTTTCAATATTGCTTTTTACCTATTACAACAATCTTAAAATTGTTATCGGGGGGGGGGGGGGGGGAGTTGGTCTAAAATTTGCTATACAATGTGGTAGGTGGAGGGTAAATTTAAATAAAATATGAATGGCCTCTAATAGTTTATAAAAATACAAACATTTCCCAACAAAGAGTAAGCTACAATATTATTTATATTATTGTAAAGACGAAAAAACTAAAAATATATTGCTTAAGTCAATGATTTCATTTTATTTTGACAGCTTTGATCAAATAAAATAAATTTGTCTGGTAAATAGTCAATCAAAACAAAGGTAATGTATCAGGTTTCTGGGAAATAGAGTTTTTCATTTCAAAACAGAACATTTATCTCTAAAAACAAAGTGCACAAAGTCAATGAACGACTGATCCATTTCCTTCCACTAGTAAGAATAAATTCTCTGTCTGAGCGCACTGTTTATTAGTCTGGAAACCTGCAGTAGAGTATTTAGATAGATCTTTGTTGGTGAAAATAAAATCAATCACAATGCAAAAAAAAATTAAAATCATTTATTTATTATTAACTGTTTTACAATCACACCAGAAATCAGCTGTTCAGATGAAAGGTAAATAAATACATTTCAACAAGATTTATTAAATTAAAATGGTCACATAAAAGTTACCTAATTTCTTTTCCGTAACAACTGAGGTTAGTGAGTATATTAGATGGAAATTTAGATTTGTTATTTTTATATCAGTTTATGGTAATGTTTTGGTTTGTCTGATTGAGGAAAGTCTTTTCTTCTTAACAAGCTAAATAGTTTAATTTTAAGATATATATTTAAGCATCCATGACTGTCAACTCAACAAATGTAAGCTTGGTTATAAATAACTGGTGCATAAATAATGAATGGCACAAGAGAAAGTTTCTTTTTTTAAGCTGCATTTTGAAAAAAAAAAAAATAATAAAAGACAACATTACCAGAATGTATTTAAAATCAATTCAACATATGAAAACCTCACTGAAATCCAAACTACTTCTGCATAGTAATAAATTTTTTATACACATATAGTTACAAAATAATATCATGCTAACTCGACAATTGGATTTCTGACTCTTGGCTTGTTTGGGTTGTTTTCCAATAACCAGTCAGCCAGCCATAACTGTAATGGACACAGAGATAATTAAAAAAACTATGAAAATAAAGAATTAGAAAAAAATAATTAATTATATAATAACATCTAACCTCAGCATGCACTAAATGTCATTGTATCTTTTTAGTTTTGATCCTTAAAATTTTGCTACAAACTTTAGTTCATTCAATATTTTAAGTCTTTTTTTTCTTTTAATTCATCAAAAGTATTGATTTTGTATGCATTAGGTTGTTAGACAAACAGACCATATGTAAGAAAGACAACAATGAAAACAGAAAATAGGAGTAGTTTACAAAATAGACCATTGCTGTCAACATAAAATATTTAAAGTGAATGGTTAAAGACAAAAAACACCTTTAAGTTTATAAGTTGGACCACAGCATTACAGCTAAAAAAAAAATAGCTTACAACAGGATCTTCAGGTTTCTTTTTGGCAAGATCTGTTAAACCCTTTAACAGAGTTGGATTAACAGCTTTTGACAGATAATCCTTTGCAGCCTGACCAGTGGCCACAGGCTCCACAATACCTATTGCAGAGTATAAATAATATTTCTAGCATCCAAAAAAGAATGAAACAATAATAAAACTCTTGCCAGTTAACTGCAGAATGTTGAAACATAAAACCATATACAATGAACCAGTAGCGTAACTAGATGGAAGAAGTCTGCCAAGGGCATCTCTCACATTGCCACCATGACTGGCTGCATTTTCACATTTAGGACTCTTTGGCATGGGAATGAGGTGGAATTTTTAAAATCTACTTACGCGACTGCAATGAAGTCTAGGATTGTTTTAAAATTCCATCAGCACAATCAATACTTGTTCACTTTCTACACCTGTTACTATACCAAGAATCAAAGTACTTATATCAAAAAAGTTATGCAGAAACTACAAACTCACAGTCGGGGAAGAAAAACCTCATCTCTCGCTGCGCACTACTAAAACTGTCACTTCCATGGAGCGCATTTCTTTGATCATCTGTACCATAGATAGCTCGTAAACTATAAGAAAAATAGATTTCTGAGTACAATGCTTACAGTACACATGTTTATAAACCAAAAGGATAACAAAATTTCTAAAACAGTAGCAATTTAAAACTCTACAACAGCAAAAAAAAAAAAAAAAAGTAAACAAGATTTTTATGCCAATGTAATTTTGATTCGACAGAGAAATACATTACCATTCTGGATGTGTTTGCCTAGCTTTCAATGTGTTTGTTGGACCAATCAACTCTCGCCAATATGAGATTGCTTGATCTCTGGCAATCATCAAAGTGATAATTGGTCCACTGCTCATGTATGCCACAAGACTTGGGAAAAACAACTTCCCATAATGCTCAGCATAAAAGTCACTAGCCTGCTCTGGTGTGAGATGAACTCTCCTTTTCTGAAATATATCAAAGATAGATTTTTTTTTAAAAAGTTGAACAATTTTCTTTCAAGCATTGTAATTAATTCATAAATAATAAGTAAATCTACAAAGTACATTATTAAAACTAAATTGTGTGAAGAACATTTGTTTCAGACTTTGAAGATCAATAAGATAACAAAGTTTGGCGATTTCATATTTAATATTTATTAAAACATATCAACATTAAACAAAAATAATATTAAAGTAATTTAGCAATGGTTGAGGAAAATAACTTAAATGGTGAGATTACTACTGAGTACTGTCTACTCCATATGCCCCCTGAAAGTTCCCATGGCATTAAACTTACAGTATGAATTATATCATTGTTGTTTTTATTTATCATTTTATGACAATTAGTTAACACATTAAAAAATTTATTTGACAAAAATTGAAAAATGTTTTAAGTGATTTTTTTTATAATTTTACTTTTAATATTATTTTACTTTTAATTTGTTTCATGCTTTATTTTAGTTTAATAAAAATAATGTAATTCACTGGTCAGTATGATTTAAAAATCTAGCTGATAAAGGAAAGCTCCAGTTTTTGTTAATACTTATTAATAGCATCATAAGCGAATTGTATTAATATTGGAATGAAAATGTATTTATAATAATTGCTATTTTTGATATTATTATTTAAATTTCATCACTGTATACTCATACTGTAAGTTTTACTTCTAGTACAACAGCAGTGATTTATTGTAAAATTTGCTAAAATTATAGTTACCTGTAACACAGCGAATCCTGACCTGAGAATTATATCTTCTATTTCATCTGCTTTATGAAGTGCGTCTGGTTTAATAATTGCAAGAGTTCTTTCAACATAAATATGGGGTGCTTCCATAGTAATCTGTTCATCTGCTCCACTCGGCATTTTTTGTTGTTTTTTAGGGATTTTAACTGTCTAATTCAAGGAAATTCAGTGATCAGCCCGCTTGTTGTTGCTTAGTGACTTTTATTTACATCACGCGCGATCTCGTTTGAAAGTAACTAATTTCGCAGCAACGAGAATGTTTTAAAAGATGGCGGCCTCTGCAGACAACTCCAGACATGATTGCTAATATCTCCACAAGTACCGAAAAATGACTTAAACTTATACATTAAAAGTGTGAAAAATACATCCTAATAGCAATGGATTTATATAATGTAAGACATGTAAACAATTATGTTAATTGCAACACAGCATTTTATTTTGTTGCCAAAATTCATAGAATTAGTCGGTAATTTCGTAAGATTCAAAGATAGTAGAATAAGTATTTTATCATTCAAAGTATTGTTGATGATAGTATTGATAAAATCTGTCCTGAATCATAGTATTGATTTAAAAAAATAAAGTGTTTAAATACTTTTTTTTTTACAGAAAAGGGTCCTGTGAATGACTCAATGATTAACTTGTTAATTGTTATACTTTTAATATATTGTCACTACCATAGTCCATACTATTCATAATATATTACTGAATTCCATACTTATTAAAATAATATGGTGGCTTGCAGAATACATTTTAAATTTAAGAAATAAAGAAACAAGCTTAAAACTAAAAGGTACAATCACTAGTTATGAAAAGAGTATTTCACAGAGTATTGCTTCCGGGGCAATCCGGCTGCTTTATTTTATTTACAGCTTTGAGCTTATAAAAGTTTCCTTTGACATACAAAAATTCCAAATAATAAAAAAATATATATATCTAGACTAGTTGTCCTCTGGTGTGTTACATTGTACATCATCATGTTTGATCTGAATGGAAGTTTATATACTTAGGATTTAGAGTAACTTGAAGCATTAAAAAAATTCCCATTTCAAGGAAAAAGCTATTTTTTTGGTGATAT
Source organism: Bulinus truncatus (assembly GCA_021962125.1). Taxonomy (NCBI): domain Eukaryota; kingdom Metazoa; phylum Mollusca; class Gastropoda; family Planorbidae; genus Bulinus; species Bulinus truncatus. Next base: position 2,627,423 of record JAGDYQ010000057.1, read on the forward strand.
TTCATGCATTTATCAGTTTGAATGATAAGCACCTGGAACATCTAAGAACCACAAAGCACACCTTCTAGTATTAATGCACACAATTTTCACAGATAGCAGTATTCAGTGTCTAGAGTTTTGCTGGCATTGTAATTAATCAGGCCTTATTTTGAATATATCAGCTTAAATTAATAGTTTTGATAAAAATTGCTTCATTAATTCCTACAAATCTTGGGGCTCTTCTGCAAATATTTTGTGACCTGTGCCCCCAATACTGTTTGCCCTTTAATAAACTTTAAATGAAATCTATCAGGGATAATTATATTCCATCATTTTATTTAGCTTTTTATGTGCAGATATTTGTACTCATATTAAGTTCATTTAATTTAATTATTCTTTGAAATTGACGAGATTTAATGTTTGTTTTAGGAAAAGACGAAAAAAGTCTCCAGTAAGTACTACATGTGTTGTTTTTTTTTAAAAATATTTTGGAGATCTTAAAATGCTGATGCTGTTTACACGAGTTTCTAGTTTTAAATGTACTTATTATGAAAAGTAAATTAATAGCTTTCACGTATTTGGAATAGTTACAGTTTGTTCAATTTTTTACATTTTTACTTGTTCTCAATTCTTTAGAGACTAGATTCTGTTAAAACAGTTTCACTTGTTACTATTAATAGTAATTAATGAAACAGAAGTAAATATTGACAGATAAGCCAACATAAATTCTATTCATTCCATCTACACACTTTAAAGTACATACCAAAAACACATTTTGTATTGTGTCTAAATCTAAAAACCAGAAATGTATATAAAATGATTATAAAAGAATAATTTAGTGAATAAATAAGCTTTATTTATGTTATCTATCTAGGTTAGTTGTCTGGTGCCAAAAGACACTCTGATCTTAAAGCATATAAAAGTTGCTAGATTATATTTTTTAAATTATCAGATTTCTTATATTCAAGGATGTAGTTTAAATATACACAGCAGTAGCTCTCAAACTATTTATCAGACAAACATTTGTTTTCTGAACTTTTAGACTTTGTCACCATCATTTGTTTTCTTTATCAATAAATAAAAAAAAAAAACAATCTTTTGGTGTGTAACTTGATACGCTTTTAAATTTTTTCAGAAAATGACATACTGGATGATTTACTTGATGACAGCTTGTTGTTATCAGATGGTGAGTAATTTGTATGACTCCTATTTATTATCTCTGGATGATCTGTTGTCAGAAATAATCTCCATTGGGCTCCGTTCTATCCTCATAGATTTCCTTCATATTCATTCATATTTATGGATTGATAACTATATCTTTCAAATATTAAAATTTTAAAACGGTCTCTCTTTTCTTTCTGCCAATATACAGATTCACCAAGAAGAACTAAAAACAAAACAGGGGTAAATATAATTTTTTTATTATCATGCATAGAATATAGTCATATTTTTTTTACCCATGTCAGTGTTTTAATCATAATTTCCATGTTTGCAGCCCCCCTTTTTTTTTGTCTTTATATTTGCATGGCATTTACTTTACTGGGGCCCCTTTACCTGATTATATGTCCTGATCCAAGGAACTCATCATTCCCTTTCATTTTCTGAAGGCTTGTGGGTGACATACGATATTGGCTGGAAGGAGCTTTAAATTTTTTGTGAGCAAGACAGTTTAGTTTGTGTGCACAGCAGATTGTTTGAGTGCACACACCACAATCACAGCTAAGAGGGAACACTCCCCCCTTTTCTTTAAATATGTCAGGGGAGCAGTATCAAGAAAATTAGGTCTAAATCAGGGCTTCTTAAACTTTTGCAATTCATGACCCCATTTATGATTGCGAGTTTCTTGACGACCCCATACAAATATAAAAGAAAAATAAATTAATATTTTACAAGTTAAAAAACATTTTCTGTTAAATTGTATTTTTATCTCTCGCTACCCCAGAATTTTGCTACGCGACCCCAAATGGGGTCGCGACCCATAGTTTAAGAAGCCCTGGTCTAAATCAATGTGAAAATCTCCAGCTGTGACCAGGATACTTTAGTGTACACATTTTCTGCACTTATTAAATGACTATTTGTATAATAATGAGACAGGTTTTTTTTTTTTTGCTTTTTATTGTTAAGAGTTTATGCCTTTTTTTTATTTGATATAAGCAACTATATAGAACTTTGGGGTAATGCTTTGAAAAATGTAAATGAAAAAATAAAAATTCCTCAAAAAGAACATTTTCTTTTATTTTGTTTCCAACATTGAATTTTTGTACCTGCCCTGCTATGTCAATATAAACTAATCACTATATAACAAAAATTAAATGTTTAAAACTTGATTTTTTGTTCCATGTTTAGACAGCAGCCAGGCAACAGTTGGGACCAGCAAGAACTACAAAGCCTGGGTAAGCCACTTTTTTTTTTTTTTACAATTTCTGGCTTAAATCTCTAAATGCGGCGACACTGGTGCTTCAGATGATTTTGTCTTCCCCAAGCTGTATGCTGCATAGCAGTATGTTCCATCAGAGGTAGAAATGGGATTGCCAGTATTGCTTGGATTTTATAGCGAATAATAAAATTCTTTTTTCCCTATTGGCATAGCTCAGCATATTGCTAAGAGAAACGCTTGGTGTGTCATGAAATTAATTTTTTAATCTTGGTGCTAGAAAATTTGAGCTAAATCCTTTTTAAATAAGATAATTAATTATTTATAAGATTATTATTTATCTACATTTTGTCACTTGATCAATTGGTCACAACTGCTCGGTGCTTTTAACTTACGGCAAACAAAATAAGTTCCTTGTATGACGGAGACATATTCAAATAAATTAAATGTATTTTTGTACAAAGTGGTGTTCTCATTTCAACGTCAGTAAAAATTTGTCCTCTTCAAGTTCGCTGGCACACCAGCATAACAAAGTATGAATTTTATAACATATTTACATAAGAATTTTAAAAAGTATTGACATAAGAATTAAGAACATATATACATACAAATTTATAACATATTTACATACAAATTTATAACATATTTACATACGAATTAAAAACAGATTTAGTTATGAATTAAAAACACATTTACATAAAAATTACAAAAATATTTGCATAAGAATTACAAAAAAGTATTGGCATACATATAAAAAAAACTATTGGCATTAGAAGAATTTTTTAAATACTTGCTAGAATTATAAAATTATTGACATAAGAAAGTCTGTCACCCGCCACATATCATGTGATGTCATTCTAATTGTGTGTTGTTATTTTTTGTTTACATTTTAAAATCTGTTTATGTTCTCCTTGTAGAGACAAAGATGATTTCTACAGTTCTCTTGCAGCCATGGCAACCAGCGATGGGGAGTCTGATAAATCAGAAGTTGACATGGATAAATTAGTTCATTCATTGGGGGTAAGTTTTGGTCTGAATAGCCTGGTCAGCACAGTTTTGGTCTGAATAGCCTGGTCAGCACAGTTTTGGTCTGAATAGCTTGGTTAGCACAGTTTTGGTCTGAATAGCCTGGTCAGCACAGTTTTGGTCTGAATAGACTGGTCAGCACAGTTTTGGTCTGAATAGCTTGGTTAGCACAGTTTTGGTCTGAATAGCCTGATTAAAACAGTTTTGGTCTGAATAGCCTGGTTAGCACAGTTTTGGTCTGAATAGCCTGGTTAGCACAGTTTTGGTCTGAATAGCCTGA
>JAGDYQ010000057.1:2631581-2649240 GCA_021962125.1 Bulinus truncatus
AGTAATGTTAATGCCATGCAAATATGTAGAAAAAAAAAAGGGCTGCAAACATGGAAATTATGACTGAAACACTGACATAGGTAAAAATATGACTATATTCTATGCATAACAATAAAAAATATCTTTACCCCTGTTTTGATTTTAGTTCTTCTTGGTGAATCTGTATATTGGCAGAAGAAAAGAGAAACCGTTTTAAAATTTTAATATTTAAAAGATATAGAAATCAATCTATAAATATGAATGAATATGAAGGAAATCTATGAGGATAGAATGGAGCCCGATGGAGATTATTTCTGACAACAGATCATCCAGAGATCATAAACAGGAGTCACACAAATTACTCACCATCTGACAACAGATCATCCAGAGATCATAAATAGGAGTCACACAAATTACTCACCATCTGATAACAGATCATCCAGAGATCATAAACAGGAGTCATACAAATTACTCACCATCTGATAACAACAAGCTGTCGTCAAGTAAATCATCCAATATGTCATTTTCTGAAAAAATTTTCAAGTGTATCAAGTCACACACCAAAAGATTGTTTTTTTTTTATTTATTGATAAAGAAAACAAATGATGGTGACAAAGTTAAAAAGTTCAGAAAACAAATGTTTGTCTGATAAATAGTTTGAGAGCTACTGCTGTGTATATTTAAACTACAGCCTTTAATATAAGAAATCTGATAATTTAAAAAATATAATCTAGCAACTTTTATATGCTTTAAGATCAGAGTGTCTATTCGCACCAGACAACTAACCTAGATAGATAATATAAATAAAGCTTATTTATCCACTAAATTATTCTTTTATAATCATTTTATATAAATTTCTGGTTTTTTAGATTTAGACACAATACAAAATGTGTTTTTGGTATGTACTTTAAAGTGTGTAGATGGAATTAATAGAATTTATGTTGGCTTATCTGTCAATATTTACTTCTGCTTCATTAATTACTATTAATAGTAACAACTGAAACAGTTTTAACAGAATCTAGTCTCTAAAGAATTGAGAACAAGTAAAAATGTAAAAAATTGAACAAACTGTAACTATTCCAAATACGTGAAAGCTATTAATTTACTTTTCTTAATAAGTACATTTAAAACCAGAAACTTGTGTAAACAGCATCAGCATTTTAAGAAATCCCAAAATATTAAAAAAAAAAAAAAAACACATGTAGTACTTACTGGAGACTTTTTTCCTCTTTTCCTAAAACAAACATTAAATCTCGTCAATTTCAAAGAATAATTAAATTAATTGAACTTAATTTGAGTACAAATATCTGCACATAAAAAGCTAAATAAAATGATGGAATATAACTATCCCTGATAGATTTCATTTAAAGTTTATTAAAGGGCAATCAGAACTGGCATCAGTATTGGGGGCACAGGCCACAAAATATTTGCAGAAGAGCCCCAAGATTTGTAGGAATTAATGAAGCAATTTTTATCTAAACTATTAATTTTAGCTGCCAGCAAAACTCTAGATACTGCTATCTGTGAAAATTGTGTGCATTAATACTAGAAGGTGTGCTTTGTGGTTCTTAGATGTTCCAGGTGCTTATCATTCAAACTGATAAATGCATGAAATATCACCAAAAAAATAGCTTTTTCCTTGAAATGGGAATTTTTTTAATGCTTCATGTTACTCTAAATCCTAGGTATATAAACTTCCTCTCAGATCAAACATGCTGATGTACAATGTAACACACCAGAGGACAACTAGTCTAGATATATTTTTTTTTTTATAATTTGGAATTTTTGTATGTCAAAGGAACCTTTTATAAGCTCAAAGCTGTAAATAAAATAAAGCAGCCGGATTGCCCCGGAAGCAATACTGTGTGAAATACTCTTTTCATAACTAGTGATTGTACCTTTTAGTTTTAAGCTTGTTTCTTTATTTCTTAAATTTAAAATGTATTCTGCAAGCCACCATATTATTTTAATAAGTATGGAATTCAGTAATATATTATGAATAGTATGGACTATGGTACTTATTGGTAGTGACAATAAATTAAAAAGTATAACAATTAACAAGTTAATCATTGAGTCATTCACAGGACCCTTTTCTGTAAAAAAAAAAAGTATTTAAACACTTTATTTTTTAAATCAATACTATGATTCAGGACATATTTTATCAATACTATCATCAACAATACTTTGAATGATAAAATACTTATCTACTATAACTATCTTTGAATCTTACGAAATTACCGACTAATTCTATGAATTTTGGCAACAAAATAAAATGCTGTGTTGCAATTAACATACTTGTTTACATGTCTTACATTATATAAATCCATTGCTATTAGGATGTATTTTTCACACTTTTAATGTATAAGTTTATGTCATTTTTCGGTACTTGTGGAGATATTAGCAATCATGTCTGGAGTTGTCTGCAGAGGCCGCCATCTTTTAAAACATTCTCGTTGCTGCGAAATTAGTTACTTTCAAACGAGATCGCGCGTGATGTAAATAAAAGTCACTAAGCAACACCAAGCGGGCTGATCACTGAATTTCCTTGAATTAGACAGTTAAAATCCCTAAACAACAACAAAAAATGCCGAGTGGAGCAGATGAACAGATTACTATGGAAGCACCCCATATTTATGTTGAAAGAACTCTTGCAATTATTAAACCAGACGCACTTCATAAAGCAGATGAAATAGAAGATATAATTCTCAGGTCAGGATTCGCTGTGTTACAGGTAACTATAATTTTAGCAAATTTTACAATAAATCACTGCTGTTGTACTAGAAGTACAACTTACAGTATGAGTATACAGTGATGAAATTTAAATAATAATATCAAAAATAATAATTATTATTTATACATTTTCATTCCAATATTAATATAATTCGCTAATGGTGCTATTAACAAAACGCACTAGCTCCACGTACGTCAAGACGTACGATGTATTTTTTTTTTACCTCGTACGTCAACAGAATGAACTCTTATGATTTGAAGTTATTTTCTTTTCGCAATTCTTTCTAATTATACATTAAAATGAAAGGTTATTTTGTGTGGCGCGCTAGTGATGTAGGTTGTTCGCTTGGCTGAGATCCAGTTAGGCTAGCTATGTGCGGGTTCGATTCCTACTCGAGACATAAATTTTTTTGTTCAAATTTTATTTTTCAGGATCAAGGTTAGGGATAGGGGGTTAGGGATAGGGTTAGGGTGTGGAGCAATATCTATTGATGGTCATTATAAATCATAAATTTTTTTTGTCCAGATTTTTTTTCAGGATTAGGGTTAGGGATAGGGTTAGGGTCACTTAGGGATAGGATTAGGGTTAGGGATAGGGTTAGGGATAGGGTTAGGGATAGGATTAGGGATAGGGATATGGATAGGATTAGGGATAGGGATAGGATTAGGGATAGGGTTAGGGTGTGGAGCAATATCTTTTTATGGTCCCCGAATAAAAAAAAAATATCTCCGATTTTTAACTGTAAATGACGTCATCAACGTCTGCAGTAAATAAGAGTTCTCATTCGTTCTGTTTACTCTTTAAATGTGTTAAAACGATCGCCGATTTTGAGCACCATCATTGTGTAAGTAATAATATCATAATATAAACTGCATATCATAAGAGTTCATTCTGTTGACGTACGTGGTAAAAAAAAAAATACATCGTACGTCTTGACGTACGTGGAGCCTGTGCGTTAACAAAAACTGGAGCTTTCCTTTATCAGCTAGATTTTTAAATCAACTGACCAGTGAATTACATTATTTTTATTAAACTAAAAAAAGCATGAAACAAATTAAAAGTAAAATAATATTAAAAGTAAAATTTTTAAAAATCACTTCAAACATTTTTCAATTTTTGTCAAATAAATTTTTTAATGTGTTAACTAATTGTCATAAAATGATAAATAAAAAAAACCAATATAATTCATACTGTAAGTTTAATGCCATGGGAACTTTCAGGGGGCATATGGAGTAGACAGTACTCAGTAGTAATCTCACCACTCAGTAGTAATCTCACCATTTAAGTTATTGTCCTCAACCATTGCTAAATTACTTTAATATTATTTTTGTTTAATGTTGATATGTTTTAATAAATATTAAATCTGAAATCGCCAAACTTTGTTATCTTATTGATCTTCAAAGTCTGAAACAAATGTTCTTCACACAATTTAGTTTTAATAATGTACTTTGTAGATTTACTTATTATTTATGAATTAATTACAATGCTTGAAAGAAAATTGTTCAACTTTTTTTTTTTTAAATCTATCTTTGATATATTTCAGAAAAGGAGAGTTCATCTCACACCAGAGCAGGCTAGTGACTTTTATGCTGAGCATTATGGGAAGTTGTTTTTCCCAAGTCTTGTGGCATACATGAGCAGTGGACCAATTATCACTTTGATGATTGCCAGAGATCAAGCAATCTCATATTGGCGAGAGTTGATTGGTCCAACAAACACATTGAAAGCTAGGCAAACACATCCAGAATGGTAATGTATTTCTCTGTCGAATCAAAATTACATTGGCATAAAAATCTTGTTTACTTTTTTTTTTGCTGTTGTAGAGTTTAAAATTGCTACTGTTTTAGAAATTTTGTTATCCTTTTGGTTTATAAACAATTATGTGTATTGTAAGCATTGTACTCAGAAATCTATTTTTCTTATAGTTTACGAGCTATCTATGGTACAGATGATCAAAGAAATGCGCTCCATGGAAGTGACAGTTTTAGTAGTGCGCAGCGAGAGATGAGGTTTTTCTTCCCTGACTGTGAGTTTGTAGTTTCTGCATAGCTTTTTTGATATAAGTACTTTGATTCTTGGTATAGTAACAGGTGTAGAAAGGGAACAAGTATTGATTGTGCTGATGGAATTTTAAAACAATCCTAGACATCATTGCAGTGGCATAAGTAGATTTAAAAAATTCTCATGCCAAAGAGTCCCAAAGGTGAAAATGCAGCCAGCCATGGCAGCGATGTGAGATGCCCTAGGCAGACTGCTTCCCTCTAGTTACGCTACTAGTTCATTGTATATGGTTTTATGTTTCAACATTCTGCAGCTAACTGGCAAGAGTTTTATTATTGTTTCATTCTTCTTTGGATGTTAGAAATATTATTTATACTCTGCAATAGGTATTGTGGAGCCTGTGGCCACTGGTCAGGCTGCAAAGGATTATCTGTCAAAAGCTGTTAATCCAACTCTGTTAAAGGGTTTAACAGATCTTGCCAAAAAGAAACCTGAAGATCCTGTTGTAAGTTATTTTTTTTTTAGCTGTAATGCTGTGGTCCAACTTATAAACTACTCCTATTTTTCGTTTTCATTGTTGTCTTTCTTACATATGGTCTGTTTGTCTAACAACCTAATGCATACAAAATCAATACTTTTGATGAATTAAAAGAAAAAAGACTTAAAATATTGAATGAACTAAAGTTTGTAGAAAAATTTTAATGGTCAAAACTAAAAAGATACAATGACATTTAGTGCATGCTGAGGTTAGATGTTATTATATAATTAATTATTTTTTCTAATTCTTTATTTGCATAGCTATTTTAAATATCTCTGTGTCCATTACAGTTATGGCTGGCTGACTGGTTATTGGAAAACAACCCAAACAAGCCAAGAGTCAGAAATCCAATTGTCGAGTTAGCATGATATTATTTTGTAACTATATGGGTATAAAAAATGTATTACTATGCAGAAGTAGTTTGGATTTCAGTGAGGTTTTCATATGTTGAATTGATTTTAAATACATTCTGGTAATGTTGTCTTTTATTTTTTTTATTATTTCAAAATGCAGCTTAAAAAAAGAAACTTTCTCTTGTGCCATTCATTATTTATGCACCAGTTATTTATAACCAAGCTTACATTTGTTGAGTTGACAGTCATGGATGCTTAAATATATATCTTAAAATTAAACTATTTAGCTTGTTAAGAAGAAAAGACTTTCCTCAATCAGACAAACCAAAACATTACCATAAACTGATATAAAAATAACAAATCTTAATTTCCATCTAATATACTCACTAACCTCAGTTGTTACGGAAAAAAAAATAGGTAACTTTTATGTGACCATTTTAATTTAATAAATCTTGTTGAAATGTATTTATTTACCTTTCATCCGAACAGCTGATTTCTGGTGTGATTGTAAAACAATTAATCATAAATAAATGATTTTAATTTTTTTTTGCATTGTGATTGATTTTATTTTCACCATCAAAGATCTATCTAAATGCTCTACTGCAGGTTTCCAGACTAATAAACAGTGCGCTCAGACAGAGAATTTATTCTTATTAGTGGAAGGAAATGGATCAGTCGTTCATTGACTTTGTGCATTTTGTTTTTAGAGATAAATGTTCTGTTTTGAAATGAAAAACTCTATTTCCCAGAAACCTGATACATTACCTTTGTTTTGATTGACTATTTACCAGACAAATTTATTTTATTTGATCAGAGCTGTCAAAATAAAATGAAATCATTGACTTAAGCAATATCTTTTTAGTTTTTTCATCTTTATAATAATATAAATAATATTGTAGCTTACTCTTTGTTGTCCAAAGTAAAAGGGGAAATGTTTGTATTTTTATAAACTGTTAGAGGCCATTCATATTTTATTTAAATTTACCCTCCACCTACCACATTGTATAGCAAATTTTAGACCAACTCCACCCCCCCCCCCAACCCCCCGATAACAATTTTAAAATTGTCGTAATAGGTAAAAAGCAATATTGAAAATAAATAGGAAAACATATTCAAATGATAAATACATAATTGAAATAATTGTTACACACATTATAGCCAGATTGGAATAATATTTTTATGCCTATTAATTATAATTGAAATGAGTCTTTTTCCAATGAATTTTTCTTTTTGGTCAATTAATGGTCAATACATTGGACAGTTCAGGCATTAACATCTTTGGAGAGAATCCTCCAGAAATTGTTTCTAATAAGTCTCCTTTTTTTAGGGCCCTTAAAAAATACTTCATTCCCCAGTGCTGGAAGCCCTGCACCCCACAGAACATCCCCATTGATATTGGGCACAAATGAGCAATAAATTTCCTTCATAATAAACTCACCTTTGTCAAATGAACTACAAATTATGCTAGAAACCGGGGGCCCATTTTTTGCCTCGTGGAAGAGCTGCAGCCAGAAAGTCTAGAATCCCTGATATTCTATGATTAAAGGGACCCCTTATTCTTAATCCCTCCAATTTTCACAGAAAAATAAACAGGGCTTGATATTCCGCAGGCGATATCCCCGGCTCTGCTTTAGCTAATTTCATCCCTGCTGGGTATGAAATCGTAGACATTTATCACAGGCTCTGCAGAAATTTTGTTCATCCCAGGCACTCTTAAATTGAGCACTGAAAATAAATGAATAAGGCATCAGGGTTAGGCCCGTAGCCAGGTCAAAGTAAGCAGGGGGGCACCAATACCCAGCATGGGGGTACTTTCTCATTTTAGTTACTTTTTCTTTATTTTTACCTCTTTTTCTTCTGTTTAAGTGGGGGAGGGCACTCCACACCTAGCGGGGGCACAGCCCCCAGTGCCCCCTTGGCTACGGGGCTGATCAGGGCCTCTGACAGGTATCTCAAGTGACTCAAGGCTAATTTTGTATCATTATAAGAATTACTAAAAGTTATTAGCTTCAGAATTTGACTAGATTTTAGTTGATGGGCAATTATTCAAATCGTGTATTGTCTTGAAGAATCTACAAATGGGCCAACTTTTGAGTCTTCTTACTAGATTAGAATAGGCCCAAAAGTGAGTTACAAGATTCGAGGACAGACAGAACCATAATTTTTTGGTCTAAAACACTAAAGTTCTTTGTAATAAATAATACAGCCAATCAAATCGCAACTACAAAATGGGTGTCAGTGCCAAAAATGGCGACGTCTGTAGTGGAACTTGAAATCTTCACTTGTTGCAAGGATAAACGCAGCATATTTTATAGAAGATAAACAGTCCAGTTTTACTTTTCATTTTGAATGCGTTATTTCTATAGTGCTCAAAATAATTATCCGAAATATATATATTTTTGGTTTGAAGGGCCTTATAAAGTTTCAAGCATTGCCAACCATTGGACTTAAGACCAAGTCTTGCAGTTAACATTTATATCACCATTCTGGATTTGATGGAATATTTGTTTTCTTCTCCAAAATGACTATTAGTCATAGCCGTGACAAAACTATGAATCAGTATGTGAATACTGTGACTATGTATTATTTAGTTAAAATCAAAACTTGAAGTTGAAATACGTTTATTCTGCTTTGTTTTCTAAAGAAGGCTCTTAAACTTTGTTAATTAGTGGAACAGAAATTGCAAAACAGAAGCGAAAATAAACCTTCTTTTCTTTGGTGTCAGCTATTTGTAAAGGAGAAATGTCACTTCAATGGAAAATGCACACTAATTTTCCTTTTACAAGAGTGTTGGTGTTGGGAATATTCCTTTTCTTCCTTGGTCTAGCCAGCATGATAATTTCGATTATTGCTTTTGTCACCCAGTCTTGGGGTCACTATGTGGGTACTGGTATGTGGGGTGGCACTGCTATCATAGTATCAGGATTAACAGCAATTTTTACCTCACGGCTCAGATCTTTAGCAAGTGTAAAGACTTTCTGCATATCATCCTTAATTGCCATGTTTACCTCTTTGACTATGCTTATATTGTCTGCTGGAGGATTGACACTGACAAGTGGCTTTTATGGCCGTGTAGATCCAACTGAATATAATAAAAGAACTTCGAATCTTATTCATGCTTCATTATTGGTCATATCAGTATTTTGCTTATCTGGGAATGTGCTGGCATTAATTGTATGCTGTAAATATATATTCTTTGAGCATCATGAAAAACCAAAGCATAGACGGAGGCATAGGAATTTAGCAGATGGGTCGTCACGTTCAACAATGCCCTTGCGTGGAGGGGCGCCAAATGTCACCGCCTCAAGATCCACTGGCAGTCGAGCGCCTCTTCCGAATGATGCTGTGTCTAGGAGACACTCCGACAATACCGATGTCAACAGAGTCCAGATTGAATATCGTAGGTCTCATAGACGAACAGCATCTGATCAGCTTCATTCTAATGCTCGACGACAAAGACACAGTCATCAGGAGACTGCCAATGGGTGTAGCAATAACAATAATTTACTTTCCTCTGCTGGGGTGCGATATTATCCTGATAGGAGAAATGTTCGAGGGTCCAGTCAAGGAAGAGATATTAAAGATATGGATAGGCTGAATATTCAGCCTTTGAGGAATGGTCCAAACAGCAGAGCTGCTATTCATGCAACTATGCAGGTACGACTTTCTCACAGCCCCATAACCCATGAAATCCGTCTCCCAACTGAATTTGATGAAGAGGAATTACCTCCGTATGAAGCGGTTGAATCTAGGGCACCAGCTGATGAAAATGGTGAGACTGCTTCAGACAGTGGAGATGAATCAGATACAGAAAACTCCTCAAGCACAGATGCTGAAAGCTACAATGTGGAATATGGTGAAGATGGAGCAGAATCATTACCGATGGTGCAGTTACAACAGTTAAGTAGAAGCGATGTGCCTGAAGGTTACCCCCGAAATGGTAATGGTGCTGTGTCGCAACCATTACTCTCAAATTCTAACACGGTCAGTCATCAGCTAGTGCACCATTCGAATAATGTACCCCCATTGAATAGAGTCAGTAAAACATCTAATGCTGATCTGCCACCAGCTCTTGGGGCCACAGGGACCATGATTGTTAGAAAAGACTCCAGCAGATCTAATAAACCTGTGCTGAGCTACATCAATACACATGTGTCCAGTCAACTGGGAGATTATGAACGCTTGGTCTCAGTATCTCCCGAAGTGTGTGCTATAACAGGTGAGAGTCCTGAACCTCAGCCTGAGCAGCACACGATGGAAGAAAACTTCTATGAAAATGGACCATGTTATGAAAACATTATGTGTGTTGGAAAAGCAGCTAATGAAGTAGGCCTAAATTTTTTATCAAAGTGCTCGTCTTCTAAGTTAACCATGACTGATAATAACAATGAAGTTCGGAATGTTGGATCATCAAGTAGAAATGTGTCAAGGCCTTCTCACTTGTCGCCATCCACAAGTCCACCACCACCACCACAGAGTAATATTCAGTCTTCCCCATCAGCTTTCAGACCTGTAGCTACAGCCGCACCTCCCCTTGCTCAAAGTTGTTTATCCTCCATAACTAACAGCTCATCTCAAAATACCACAGCAGTAGCTGTCAAGCCCCAGTCTGCTTCCTCTCCACTATATAAAAATGAGTCTCCTACCAGAACATCTGTAGCAAATCACACTGCTTCAAAATATAAAGAACAGGGAGCTATTCCGAAAAATATCAAAAGTCATGAGGCTGTTCCTCAAAATAAAGATAAAACAAATTTATCGTGGAAAAATATACTCTTACCTTTGTCATACAATCATTCTGATAGCGCCTCAAATGAAGAAGAGAAAAAATTGCCACCAAAAACCATTCCTTTCACGGATTCAGATACAGATATATCTAAGCCTTCAAAGTTAGAGTTATCTTCTTTTGAGTCTTCTAAGCTATCACCTAGAGTTTATCCTTTAACAGCTCAAAATTTATTGTCATCCTTGAGACCACCAGCCTCTGTGCCACCAACATCAGCGACTATAACTTCAAATGTGTCTGCCAGTGGTAATGTTCAGCCCAGATTGCGCAGCAGTGATGAAAGCAGTAAACATGGAGGCGTTGAGCCCTCCATATCCACATCTCCAGCTCCTGCCACATTGTCAGTGAAGGAAGCCAGCACTCAAGCAAATAGTGGCCCTGCCCTTAGTTCCAAATGGCACTCTCACAGAATGGGGGGAACCCAATCAATGTTACAGTCTCGCCGTGAGGAAATGCAAAACTCACAATTATCTCGTCGGGCTTTAGATGTCTCTGGGAGATCCAGCAGACCATCAAGTATGCCAGTCTGTGTTGGAGGCACAAATAATGGAATTTCGGCTCTATTGTCATCGCCCATTGGACATGTCAGGTCTGATGCTGCAGCATCTTCTCCTGCTGTAGCCGATGGGCCTCACCCCCTTTCACTCAGATCCTATCTGGTCAACCCATCGCAGCAGATACAACATTCTCACTCTTTGGCCACTCGTCAGAACCACCTGCTTCAGCATTACCCCATGCAGCCTCAGCAGCCGAGACTAGGAGTTCAGCTGCATCAGCGCCGCCACCAGCAACATCAGCTGCAGCAGAATCTTGAGTCCCAGCAACAACAACTTCAGCAACTTCAGCAACAGCAGCTTCAGCAGCAGGGTAATGAACAGGCTCAACAGCAGCAGCCGACTCGAAATGGCAGACCTTTATTTTCTGTGTTATTGTAGCATGGTACTTAATTGGATTGTTTCACACTTCTGCTGTATTTTTATTATATGAAGTAACTGTATGTTTGGTCTCTCTACAGGCAAACTTCAGTATTGTTTTAGGTATCATTCTTAATAAATTTTTGTCACACAATTATACATGTAAATATTGTGTAATAATGTATTTATTGTTTTATTCAACTCATGTGCAATCAAAGAAAAGTTTATAAAAATATACGCTTAATCTTGTTACATAATTTTATAAAAGTCTTCATTTTAATGATCATACTGCTGTTTCCAGACCAGAAAAAGATTTTGAGAAAATAATTGATAGTTTTGTGGATTAAATTTTCAATGATTTTATGCAAACTGTTTATTTCTTTTGAATCAAACTTTTTTGTTTTAAAATGTCAGGTATTTAGAAAAATTGTTCAAAAGTGTACACAATTATACCAATAACCTTACAGAACACAACAAAAAATGTTTTACTGAAAAATTATGTTCATAGATTCATTATCAATGCAAAATTTCTATTAAAATAATTAAGATATTTAAAAATTGAATAATTTTTTTTAACTTTTGTAAAAAAAAAAGTAATAAATGCACTGATAAAATATTTTCCTGTAAAAAAAATTTAATTTTATACAGCCCTACATAAATGTATATATCACCATGTTTGATATTTGTAGTTTAATATGTTATTTGTAAATATTGTCGACTCTTTTGACTTATCTCCAAGCTTGGTTACTGCACTTATAATTTTCTCTTGTTGAGCCGTCCCATAGCCAAAATTAATTGTACGAGTTTGTAATTTAAAACTTATGAAACTTGTTTTTATTATTACTGAGTGATGGCATTTTATTGTCTTTGTTAATTGTGATGTTCATTTTTTTATTTTTAAAACTTCACTCCCCCCCCCCCCCCATTCACTTTCATACTTCTTTCAGTGGAATGATATAAAATGATGCTGCTGTATATTTTGTTTTGTTTATTTGATGTGTATTTAATTCTTCTACATCTTTTTGTGATGGATTAATTCAATTTTTTTACACTGTTATGTGCAGCTTTTCTTTATTTTTTTATATTTCAAAGATAGAAGGGCTGGCTGTAATGTGAAATTATTGAGTCAAAACACTGGGAGTTTTCACATTTCAACCTCATTTACTTTTGGATAACTGCTTTGGTGTCACTTTGGAAGCTCAATGTCCCGATTCAAGTAATATTTTCAGTGCAACAACAGGCTTTTTTTTTTCAGTGAAATTTTTTCATGTGATGAATCCAGTTGATGTGTTAAATAAAAGCAGTTTTTTTTTTCTTCAGCTGTTTGAATTAGAATAAAATTTAAAAGTGGGAGTTCTAATCACTAGTGATTGTTGTTAGATTTATTATTATTGACACCTTAGAAAAAAGTAAACAATGCATTTACTACTTGTAGGTCTCTTATGATTTACCTTACTTACTTGATTGTGTGTTATTTGAATATACCGCTCTATTTCATACTATGTTTTCTTTTATAAAACAAGTTTTGTTAGCAATAGACTTTGAATACATAAATAATATCATCGATCGCCTGAATGTTGTCCGTTAAGAAACAATATTTCACAGCTTTTTCTTTTACTAACTCTAAGTGAAGGTACATACATCTTGTTTTTTTTTTATATTTTTGTAAATAGCTGTTGTAAGCGAGGTCTTTTTTTTTTTTAAATAACTATAACTTATGTTAGAAATAGATTGAATATGGTTTGATTCACTATTACATATTTGGCATGATGTGAAGTATCAAGAATTTTTTTTGTTTTAAAATATACATGTATTATACGATACTCTTTCAAGAACCCAATTACATTTTTAATGTTAATGTCTGGTCCATGTATTAATTGTATAAGCTATTACAATTCATTTCAACCCTGTAAATTGCCTTCAAAAGTATTTTAAATGATTATAACACTCTGTAGATTAACAGTATTTAAACAGATTTTTTTTTTGGAAAAAAGTGAAGTAATATCTCTTTATCTTTTCATAACCACGTGTTGAAATCAAGATTTATAAAATCTATGATATAATGTATCTCCCATTAGCCATTTCAGCAGAGAAAATTATTGTGTATTCCCCCAAACTAAAATCATTTATAAAATATTTTTTTTCCTTCTATAAGATGCTCTGATGTATGAAGATGTGTGTATTTTGTGTACATAAATTTGTACTTAATAATAGTATTTTGTACTATTTTGTACAGTTTTATTTTTAGTTTCAGAAAAAAAAAATAACTCAGGACTAATTTGGATAGTTATAATCTATTTACTGTAAATATATTTTTTTACTGTTTTGTCAGTGTATAACAGTTCTATTTTTAGACTTGTGTATGTATTTATGAAAGGTGCACATTGTTTATTTCCGTGAATACTGACCAATGATGTTATAGGATTGTTTCGCTGTTCAGACTTCATAATGGATCTTCCATAATCTCTATCAGTATGTTGACCCCTTAGCACTCGTATATGTACAAGTGAACTAGATCTTTAATGTTTTCCATCCAAGTATTTTAATAATCTAAACTGTCTTGTAACATTATTTCTTTTTTTAAAAGCAGTTCTCGGAAAACTACAGATTCCTCTTCTGACCTTGCTACTTACATATACATTGTAATTACTGTTGTTTGAAATATTTTAAAGTTATAGAGCTATAGAAAATGCTCTGTATGCCCTGTTGTAATCATATTTAAAATAGAAATGACAAAACATACGTTTTTTTTTGTTTTTGTGGAATTTGTAATTAAATTGCTGTCAATGTTGATAAATTGATTAGTGAAGTATTATAGTATTTTGTCTCGCACGTTGCGTTCACTGTTGATGTCAAATTTTTAAAAAAAAACATCGCTGGAATATAGCTGGCTAGGTTGTGATGTGCCCCATCGAATGTCTTTTGTTATCATAAATGTTTGTTGCTCAGTGCTGGACACCGATTACTAACCAACGGCAATTCTTCATTTACATCTGAACAGTGATCTGATATTTTCTCTGTATCTATTAACATAAAGCATATTTTTTATACTACATATTGATATCAGTCTTTTACCGAAATAAGAAATGGTATGTTTCTAAACTAATGTGGTCTGTTGTATTTCTGAACTAACATGTGTATAAAGTAATGATGACTGCCATTTATCTAAACTAATGCCCACATTGGAAGGGCCAGCCTTAAGGGGTCTCACCCAATTGGCTTGAGAATCTTCTATTGACCTTTCAGGTATTTACAAGGCATTTTAAATTTTAGCCAGGGGACGCAGCCCTGTACTTCCTAAGGCCAGCCATTCATATTGTCATACATCCAGTGGTCATATTGTCATACTTCCAGTCGTCTTAAAATGTTTCTATTCAAAATACATGTAACTTTGTTTCTTTCTTTATTTTTGACACATAAGAATTAAATATTGAAAATTATGTTCCCACCGTAATCAAACTAAACTCTTGTTAACTTTTCATCCTCTGTAAATGTAACTAAATTTTGTTCTAGCATTCATTGTAAAATAATGCCATTGTTTTTTTTTTTATTGATTTTTTTAAATTTTTGTGAGCTATGCATTTAAATTGTATGTTAGCGTGCCTTAAAAAGGGCATTTTTTTAATAATTGAGTGAATCATTACTTTTTTTTCTAATGGCCGCAGTGATGCAAAAGCTATGATTTTTATTTTTTAAAGAGTGCCGCTATACTAGTGAAGATATTAATTTATGAATAAAAATAGATTCATTCTTTAATTTCATAGAAAACTTAGATGTGTTCATTTCATCATACCAGCCAATGGTTCTGATTGATTGTCATTAAATGATACATTTCTTCATGATGTTAATGAGCTATTGTTTTTGTTTTTTTTACTTTTTTTTTAAATTTGAAGCTGAACAAACCTTGTCGTTTGTAATCATGTTTTATTTATTTCACTGTTTTTGATTTTTCTACATGCTACATAGGACAAAAATGTGTCTGAATAAAACCACCAAAGTATTTGAATATAAAACTGGTATATTCTGGTTTGTTTCTCTGGACAACTGTCAGATATTAATAGAGTTGGAGAGTGAATAATGGCCTGCTCATACTGCTGCACTTATCATCCTTCCTTCCCAGAGTACTCTCAGCATTAGCTTCATTGTATTTTAAAGTTCTCTCCATGTTAAATTTACATGCAGGCTTAAGGAAGCTGAACCTAATGCTTAACCCCATAGGCAAAAATATTCTGATTGGTCTTTTTTTTTCCATACTTCACCAATAATATTAATGATTGGAGTAGAGCAGCATTGCTCAAAACTTTATAAAGATTTCTTGTGCAACGATTCTAAATATATCTTTTTTTTTGGTGACATTTTCAAATTAACGACAACTAATATTAAGCCAAAGATTTCAAGTGAGACACCCCTCCCATAACCCCATAAATCAATTTCACTGACCCATGTATGAAATTGGTCCCTAAATGGAGAAACGCTTTAAAAGAGATTACAGACTTGGGTTTTTTTTTTCAACAAAAATTGGTTGACATGAACATTCTTGGTTTGTGATGTTTTTTGTTTGTTTGTAAGTATTTTTATGTGTAGTATTACATTGATAACTGAAATGTCTCACCTACTGTTGAGTCAATATATATGTACTGCATTGATAAAGTTTTTTTTTACTGTAAGAAAAACACTTGTGTTCAGAAAATATTTTTTCTCGTTCAAAAATTCTGTATTACACTCACCCAGTTTTGTCAGTAAATTTGGAAAGCTTTTTTTCAGAGCAATCAACCTGTTCATCATTTTTTTGTGTAGACTATAATTCTTTTTTTTTCTTAATCCATTTATGCATCAAGTCGAACTCTTTAATATAATCAAACTGGCCAATCTATATAAAAATAAAAAATCTACCAGACCCAGGCTATCCTGTGGTTTTCAGCAGTGACCCACCAGTTGATGGCAAAATGGGTTGCCAAATATTAGATTAATCGCCCAATTAATTATAGATTTTGTTTCATCCTTTGGTTAATTCCTTACAGGTGAGCCACAAAAAACTGAAAAGGCTTTTAGGTGGGTCATGAATCACAAAAGTTTGAGAATCAGTGGGCTAATGTTTACAATAGCCATCGCAATCTGCATTCTACAGTGATACAGGAATGTTTGTAATATTTTTAGACAAATTGAACAAAAAAAAATTCAACCAAAAGATTCACTTAAAACTGTTACTCAAGCAGAATTTTCATTTTCATAATAAGATAGATTTGTATTAATTTCCAAAGTAGGTAGATCGCTCTACAAAAGATGTTCTGTACATTTTTTTTTTGTGTTTGACTTTGTGGTGGTTTTAAAGCTCGCAAGACTGGCAACCACATGAAGTTTAGCAATTATATATTGGAAATAAATTTTGTATTCCTTTTTTTTTTTTTTCGTATATTAAAAATTGATTATCGTTTTTTTTTTTTTTTTGGTACAACTTTGATATGTGAGAAAACTACATCCTGGCATTACAAGTCTATTAACTTGGGAGTATGGACTGCATGTATTTCAAAATGTTAAAAAAAGAACGTGTCAAAATTTATTAATTTTTTTTTTTTGCGTGCATCAGTTTGTGTGAATTTTGAGTTGGCAGCTCTGTTATGTCTCCCCAATGTATTTTATTGTATTTCATATTAACCATCTAGATTTGGAGTTGCGAAAAGTACATACACATGTACATTGAGGTGCATGGAAAGTTGTCACTAAATTTAAAAATCGTGACAAGTGCATTGATGTGAAGAGTGAAACATGAATAAATCAAAACTGAAATATATATATATATATATATATATATATAGAGAGAGAGAGAGAGAGAGAGACTTCTATATTAATACACATATATAGTATATAAAAATAATTATGTGAAACAACCAAGTATTTTGAGCAGTATCTTAAGAACGAATGCTAAATGCTATTTTAA
Organism: Bulinus truncatus; assembly: GCA_021962125.1. NCBI lineage: Eukaryota > Metazoa > Mollusca > Gastropoda > Planorbidae > Bulinus > Bulinus truncatus. Next base: position 2,648,822 of record JAGDYQ010000057.1, read on the forward strand.
CACACACACACTCACACCCATCAATTATTTTTTACTGGCCCCACCCTCACCCGCCACCTCCCACCTTCGCCCCCCTCCCCTTTCCGTTTTTCTTATTAACATGATTTTTTTTTAATTTGGTCGCCAGTATTTTGAATCTCAGACTGTCATGATTTTATTGATTATTGATTAAAATTTGACAGCGTTGTATGAACTTGTATCCCATCTTTGACAATAAACTTTTAATTTTTTGTTTTAATTTTACATTCTGTGTTGTTTTTTTTTTCTTAATATTTTGTCAAAAGTATTTAAATCAGGCTGTGATAATTGAGCTGAACTGAATATTTGTTTCCATGGAAAATTATCTCCCTAGGTTACACGTTCTGCTCTTACCTGGGTTGCCCATTCAATCATTACAATGAGAGAATTGAAGGTAAGGG
>JAGDYQ010000057.1:2649740-2665005 GCA_021962125.1 Bulinus truncatus
TTTAAACCTTGCAAAATTTTCATTTAATGCAACTGCCGAATACCTTAAAACACGAGATAACAAGTGCACTGAGGCAGTATTTATAAAGCCCAAGTGGTGTGAAATTTGGTATATACATTACATGTTTTAAATCACAGTGAACCAGAAAACTAAAATGCTCATGATAAAAAATCAAATTTTTTCCATTATAAAGCGAGCCACCCTATATATATATATATATATATATATATATATATATATATATATATATATATATATATAACGTGTACAAATGGCTTCGAGGTACTACGGTACAAAGAAATCTTCCTTTGCGAAGATGTTGCCACCTGCGATATAAAAGAAATCCTTGTTGTGTTTCGATTTCCAGTTTGTTTTTTTTTGGAATCCTCCCAGACTATTTTTAGCCGAGCTTGCGAGTTAACTCCCCTTGAGTGAGACGAAAAAATTGGAATTTTCACACTTGCTTGTTAATTCCCCAGACTATTTATAGCCGGGATCACACGTACTGTCGGTCCATCGCCTAGGTTAAACGATTATGTATTAGATGTACTATGAATGTGTCCATATTATGCTTTTTTTTTCCTTCTGCAGTGACATGGAGCAGGGTAAGTCAAAGCTGTTATCAATGTTTGCATTCTTTTCACGCAGATATTGTATTTAAAAAAAAATAACATTTCAAAACAAAATAAATAACACACACACACAAACACACAGGTGGATCTAAACTAAAGGTTGGGTGCTCTGGACGCCCAATTTCTACAAAAGCCTCCCCCCTACCCGCAATAACACAAACATCGCTCATGGAATCAATTATTTTCCTAGTCTCTCTCATTTCTTTCTTTTTTTTTTTCTTTAAGGGAAGGAATATTTGTTTTGGCGCCCCGGGAGAGGGAGGGATAGAGAAAGGTAGGGAGGTAAAGAGAAAGGGATGGGATGGAGGGAGAGAGGGTGGGAGAGAGGGAGGGAGAGAAAGAAGAAATGAGAGAGAGGGAGCAGTGAGGGAGAAAGAGAGGGAAGGAGGGAGGGAGGAAGGGAAAGAGGGGGAGGGGAGAGAGAGGGAGAAGGGGAGAGAAGGAGGGAAAGAGAGGATGGGAGGGAGGGAGGGAGGGAAAGAAAGGGAGGGAGGGAGGGAAAGAAAGGGAGGGAGAGAGAGAGGGAGAGAGAGGGAGGGTGGGAGAGAGATAGAGAAAAAGAAAGAGAGGGCGGCAGAGAGATTAAGAGAGAGAGGGGCAGAGAGGGAGATAGAGATGGAGGGAGGAAGATGGAGAGTGGGAGAGAGAAGGAGTGAGGGAGAGAGAGGGAGATGGGAGGGAGAGGGGGTAGGGAGGGAGAGAAAGGGGAGGAAGGGAGAGAGAGGGAGGGTGGGAGAGAGAGATGGAGAGAGAGGGGTAGGGTGAGAGAGAGGGGGGGGGTAGGGAGAAAACAGAAGGTAAACAGAAAACCTTATGTTAAACCCGGGCAAAGCCGGGTATTTGCAACGAGTTTGAATATAATATCTTTAACACACTAACATTTTTTAACAAAATCAAAACATAAACGCCCAATGCCAGCACACATGCGATTTTGCAAGACGTGAAATGAGGTGTGATATTGACAAGCTGTAATTTCATCCGGCATCAGGACTATTTGACATAACACTTTTAGCCGCCCCCCCCCCCGCCCAGACTATTATCAAAAGGGGATCTGTGGGGAGATTTTATGAGTAGAGAAATTAAGTCATGATTCACACAATTTGTTTCGATTGCTAAGACATTAAAAAGGCTTAAACACATATTTTAAATAATTAAACATATCTTGAAACAATCATGCACATATTTAAACAAAGTTAAAAACAATATTTTAAACAATTTTATACATAATTTGAACAAAGTTAATAAACATACACAGAAATAATGAATCGAACACTTTTAAAAATAGATTGACAGGAGTCGAAGTGTCGCGGGGGTCGAACTGTCCTGTGGTCGAAGTGTCGCGGGGGTCGAAGTGTCGCGGGGGGTCGAACAGTCCGGGGTCGAAATGTCGTGGAACCTGAAATACTGTGGTAACCCAAACTTGCTGCAATTTTTTTTTTAATATTTTTTTAATTTACTTTTGTCTCACCAGAAACAACACAAAATCTAACCACCGCCGAGGAGTTTGTTTCTTTTGCAGGATCACGGTCACCCGTTTCTTTTGCAGAATCACGGTCACCTGTTTCTTTTGCAGAATCACGGTCACCTGTTTCTTTTGCAGAATCACGGTCACCTGTTTCTTTTGCAGAATCACGGTCACCTGTTTCTTTTGCAGGATCACGGTCACCTGTTTCTTTTGCAGAATCACGGTCACCTGTTTCTTTTGCGGAATCACGGTCACCTGTTTCTTTTGCAGGATCACGGTCACCTGTTTCTTTTGCAGGATCACGGTCACCTGTTTATTTGCAGGATCACGGTCACCTGTTTCTTTTGCAGGATCATCGTCACCTGTTTCTTTTGCAGGATCACGGTCACCTGTTTCTTTTGCAGAATCACGGTCACCCGTTTCTTTTGCAGGATCACGGTCACCTGTTTCTTTTGCAGGATCATCGTCACCCAGGTAAAGTACAAGTGTGAAAGAAAGTCTGGTGTGTGTGTGTGTGTGTGTGAAGGTGTTATGTCATTGGCAGGGCCGTGTTTATGCTGCTGCTATGTCAGGCCCCATTCCCGATACAGGGATCTGTCATATGTACGAGTGTGTGTGTGTGTTTGATCTTTCCCAGAACCGTTTCTTATGGATAGGCAAACCAGCCCCCCCCCCTATTCCCCTCTCCCTCCCTCCTACCCCCGCACACTCCACCGCCAAAGGTGTCCCCCCTCCCCTCTCCCGAATTAATTGTTTTTTAAATCCGATTCTACCATGGCCCTAATATGTACTTTTACCTGGGGCTACTATAGAATCCGTCCACGGCCCCATATATCCCCAAAGTGTCTGCCTAGGGCCTCCCATATATCCCCCAAAATCCCTATCTAGGGCCCCCATAATCCCCCCCCCCGAAATCTCTGCCCCCTATATCTCAAAAAGCCCCCTGCCTAGGGCCTCCCATATATCACAAAAACCTCTATCTAGGGCCCCCATATACCACCAGAAGTCTCTGCCCCCATAAGAACGGCTCTGGTCTTGTCTGGCGGCTCCAGGCCAGGGCAAGGGAGAAATGGGTGGGTACTTTTCCAACCAACTGCCCCCATCCCATACAGCACCCAAACCTACAGAAATCGCGACAGTGATAAGGAATTGGGAGGATATTGTTGGTTCACGAACACACACACACCCCGCACACGGGCGTTGACAAAATATAGTGTGGTCCCTAAAATTCTACAGGGGTTGCAAGGACGATGAAGAAAAAATACGGTTTTATCCGCCCCTGGCTATCGATAAACTTAATCACGTGTCTTCCTAATAACCGTTTTGTTTTTTAAAACCTGGACGTTCTATTTGGGTTGGTTTCTATGCCAACCGCATAAACTCCCATCCTCTCCCCAAGCAATTTCTGGGCCACGCGATGGGATATTGATTGATAAGGTATACAGTTTTACAAGATAACGGACCTCTGCCCAGCATATGACACTACACCAGTGGGGGGAGGGGGGTTCGCTCCTGCTTTATATATCTAGTTACACGGAGATGGAGAAAGATTAACGAATTAAGCATAACTTTAACAACAACAACAACATATTAATATGATAAATATTTATGACCTACATTTCCAGCGCCACGGTAAAAGGTATGTATTGAGTTCTCTTTGTATTTAAACTTGTGAGTGGGACGATACATAGGAATCGGGCAATGAAAATATCGGAACTAGTGTGGGTGTTGGAATCGGGATTATGAGAGTTCTTTTCACTAAATTGTTAGAATAAAAAAAAAATAAGAAAATAATAATTGCAAATTTAATTATTGAATCATGCAGCCATGGAGCAAGAACGTGTATTCATAATTTCGAGGAAATCTATCACTAAAATGTGCCTCGAAAAGCTGATTCCGAATTTTTCCCAAACAGATAAACAGGAAGTTTTAAGTTAAGAAAAGGATTAGACTTAGAGAAATGGTTGATGTCGTCTCATTGCTGATTTTAATTGATCTATTTTATTAATTTTCATACTTTGTTTATATATATTTTTTTTTCAAACATTTTTGTTTTCAAATTATTTTCATTTCAAACAAAGTTTGACACTCTTTTTTTATGTTTTGTTTCAATAGAAATTCTTAACAAATTCAGAGACTTTGGAGAAGAAATGAATAAATTAAAATTGATCAGACGTACATTGATATGACGTTTATATTGACATGACGTATATATTGACATGACGTATATATTGACATGACGTATATATTGATATGACGTATATATTGACATGACGTATATATTGATATGACGTATATTGAAATGATATGACGTATATATTGATATGACGTATATATTGACATGACGTATATATTGACATGACGTATATATTGATATGACGTACATATTGATATGGCGTATATATTGATATGACGTATATATTGATATGACGTATATTGGTATGACGTATATTGAATTGATATGACGTACATATTGATATGACGTATATATTGATATGACGTATATATTGATATGACGTATATATTGATATGGCGTATATTGATATGACGTATATATTGATATGACGTTCATTGATATGACGTATATATTGATATGACGTATATGTTCATGTTACACCACATATCACAGTAGAGGAAACTTCCACGGACTTCACACTGGCCAGCACAACAACTAGGACGTTAACAGAAGCTGAGCTGACCAGCAGACCACTCCAGTCTACTCCTTACTCGAGAGAAAGTAGACCGAAGTGAGTACAAATGTAGTCATTCATTTCAAAGTAAGTACAAATGTAGTCATTCATTTCATTTCAAAGTGAGTACAAATGTAGTCATTCGTTTCAAAGTGAGTACAAATGTAGTCATTAATATCAAAGAGAGTACACATGTAGTCATTCATTTCAAAGTGAGTACAAATGTAGTCATTCGTTTCAAAGTTAGTACAAATGTAGTCATTCATTTCAAAGTGAGTGCAAATGTAGTCATTCATTTAATAGTGAGTACAGACTACAAATGTAGTCATTTCATTTCAAAGTGAATAAATATGTAGCAAGTGAAACCAAATCTAGTACGCGTGTTGCCATTTCAACCAAACTAAGTACATAGGTATGGGTGCTACTATATAGGTCAGGGAGGGTAAACATTTTTGGTCAATTAATTGTTGTTGTTTCTTTTCTACCCTTTTCATTTTTATTTTGTCCCCTCCCCCTCAAAAAATTCACAAAATGAAACAAAGTCTGCTGTTTCCTTTAAATAAAATACACTAATGGATAATTTTTTTTTATTTGTTTTCAGCCTCACACAGAGAAGTGAGTAACGTGTTGTACCGCATTGAAAAACTAAACCCTGTATTTCATCTTATGATATTTTGTTTCGTTTTTGTTTGTTTTTTTTAACGCTTTTTCATGTTTTTGTTGTTGTTGTTGATGTTGTTGTTGTTGTTGTTGATGATGATGTTGTTGTTGTTGTTGATGATGTTGTTGTTGTTGTTGATGTTGTTGTTGTTGATGATGTTGTTGTTGATGATGTTGTTGATGTTGTTATTGTTGTTGTTGATGATGTTGTTGTTGTTGTTGTTGATGATGTTGTTGTTGTTGTTGATGATGATGTTGTTGTTGTTGTTGATGTTGCTGTTGTTGTTGTTGATGATGTTGTTGTTGATGATGTTGATGATGTTGTTGTTGTTGTTGACGATGATGTTGTTGTTGTTGATGTTGTTGTTGATGGTGTTGTTGTTGTTGATGTTGTTGTTTCATGACACTTTCAGATGTTTTTTCCCTCATCCGATGAACTCTAACTGAATTCAATTCATAAAGCCACCAGGCAAAACGTTTTTGTAAATCTTTGGGTCTTAAAACATCTTTTACAAGTGGGTACCCACCTCCCCCCCTCCCTCCCCACCACAACTATCAACCAGGGGCGTCCGATACCCGACCCCCCCTCCCCCACTCTTTCTTTTTATCATTGGCCTGACTGGAAGTTAAACTCCACCCCCCCACACACACACACACATACGAGAATTTATTTTAAAACTCGTAAGGAGAGGTAGGGGACCTGGGTGGCGGCTCACACGACGGATTGAACCTCCACATTTTAAAATCGGATATCGGTAAAATAAAAGACCCAACAGTAGAGGGGGGTAGGGGATCCCCTGCACCATAGTGGGGGAAAGGGGTGGGGCAGGGCAAAAAGTATGGCTCAGTATGTGACCTTCATTGGTCATTGTTGCCCCCCCCCCCGGCGCTCCTCCATTATTTGCATAAACCAATATTTCAAAAGGTGCAAATAGTATGCCGTATCACACAGCTTTAAGATATGTCAGCGTGTTCAGCTGCAGGAGATGTTTCAGGTCGGCTCGGCCCCGTGTGCTGAATAAAATATTAGCTCCTCCCCCTGGCCCTTTTCCCATTGAAAAATAAACAGAAACAGAAAATACAGTTACAGGTGTTAATTAAAAGGGTAATCCGAGGGCCCTTTATCAAACGGGGCCCATGACCAGAGGCGAACCTAGTTTGGGGGGAGGGGGTCCAAATTTGAAAGCACCCCGGGCCCTAGCTTGAGGGGGGGCCCTCAAAAGTTTTTTTTACATTAATTACGAAGTACATTATTTCAATGTCATGTGTCGAATGCCAGAATGGAGGGGCCTTCAACGAGGTCAAGACCCCCGGGCCCCCAAATCCCAAGGTTCGGCACTGCCCACGACAAGTGCCCTATGCGCCCCCCCTCCTCAGTTTCTTACACCCGCCACTGGCTATATTTTCGTTGTTTTCACCTCATGTTTGTAATGTGTCGTCGTCTATCGGCAGGTGGTGAATCAGGGGGAATCAACGTGTTCGTCTTCTTCATAGCGGAAGTACTCGTACTGGGGGCGGTGTATTTCTACCTGCAGTACCGGACAGGTCAGGACGAGCAGTTTGTGCGTCAACTCGAGAAGAAAATTGACCAGCAGTTGTGATGTTGTACGATCAGAGAGAAATATTGATTTTTATTATTTTTTTTTTTTTAAAAAAAGAGATTTGTTTATGTTGATTATTTTTTTTATAACTTGACGATTTTGTTTATTAATATTTTAATAATCGTGTAAAACGTTTTGCTATATTGTCGTGATTAGTGTTGTTTTAGTCCCAGGTCATATTTTAGTTTCAGTTTTTATTTCGTTTTTTTCTGTAATAATTTTTAGTTTTCGTATAGTTTTAGTCTTGCTTCTAATTTTAGTTTTAGTTTTAGTTCTCGTTGACGAAAAGTCAACATTTTCGTTAACGAAGGTTTTAGTTTTAGTTTTCGTGAACGAAAGCAACACTATATTTTAGTTTCAGTTTTTATTTCGTTTTTTCTGTAATAATTTCAGTTTTCGTCTAGTTTTAGTCTTGTTGCTAATTTTAGTTTTAGTTTTCGTCAACGAAAACAACACTAGTCGTGATACGTGTTTGTTTGTTATGTCGTGATACGTGTTTGTTTGTTTTTTATGTCGTGAAACTGTTAGAGATCTGTGTGGCTACTTCAAAATATTGGAAGTGATAATTAGAGACTGAGGCTAAAAGATGGATACGAAGCATAGCTTAATATGACAGCTAGAAATGGCATCTAAAAATAGTTCAGTTTGACAGCTAGAAATTACTTGTAGAGATGAAGGTAAAAATAGCTTAATATGACAGCTATAAAGTACTGGTAGAGATGACAGCTAAAAATAGCTTAATATGACAGCTAGAAAGTACTAGTAGAGATGGCAGGTAAAAATAGCTTAATATGACAGCTAGAAATTACTAGTAGAGATGGCGGCTAAGAATAGCTACATAGCATAACTGACGATGACAGATGAAGTTTTGAGGGTAGCTGAAGGCGTCTAGTGACTAAGTGAAGACGACTGCTAGAGATAACAAAGAAATTACGCAAGAATTGTTTACTTTAGTTGTTTTTAAAGAGAACACTGACCCATGGGACGTGCCCGCTATCTGTCATCACACACTGACCCATGGGACGTGCCCCGCTATCTGTCATCACACACTGACCCATGGGACGTGCCCCGCTATCTGTCATCACACACTGACCCATGGGACGTGCCCCGCTCTCTGTCATCACACATCACACACTGATGTTTTGAAATGCAAAAAAAAAAAAGAAAGCAACAAAAAAACAATGGAATTTAGTACAAAGCGACGCAAACCAAAATTTAAATACTTTTATTGTTATCGTAGTCATTTTTAACACAAGTTAATACATCTGTAAGGCGCTCATGTGCACTATGTGACTATATTATGTAAACCAACACATATGTTTATTTTTAAATATATGTATGTCGGTCTATCTATCTATCTATATCTATCTATCTATATCTATCTATCTATATCTATCTATTTATCTATCTATCTAATCTATCTATCTATCTATCTATCTATCTATCTAATCTATCTATCTATAAATCTATATATCTATCTAATCGATCTATCTATCTATCTATCTATCTACCTCTCTCTCTCTCTCTCTCTCTATATATATATATATATATATATATATATATATATCTGTCTGTCTGTCTGCCTGCCTGTCTGTCTGTCTATCGATCTATTAATATATCGGTATATATATATATATATATATATATATATATATATATGAGTACGCTCAAACCCCATGTGTATATGAGCGTCATGCTGCTATACTGTTTAAATAAAAGCAACTCAAAATGGAATCGATCATCTCACGATTCGTGTCGGTCAGGTTTGATTTCAATTCTCGTTGTCTGTCGACTGATTTCTGCTCAATAAAAAAATATTTAAAAAAAAATTGATCACTGGCACTCCTCGATGAGGTCGAAAAAGTCGCAGTGTTTGTGGGTGGGGTCGAACGCCTGAAGGAAGGGACAGAAGGCCATCTCTCCGGTACCGTTCCTGCACTGAATGTACAGGTGGCACTTGGACTCTGGGTAGTCGATTTGTTTTTCACCTGGCACGTCGCGACACAGGTCATCTAGAGCTAGCACGGGGAACACACACACACAGAGAGAGAGAGAGAGAGAGAGAGAGAGAAATGTAAGAATATCAAACGATTAATAAAATAAAAGAATAGTACATTGAAATAAAAAAAGTAAAAATAGTACATTGATATAAAAAAAAGTAAGAATGGTACATTGAATTAAAAAAAAGAAAATATAGTTTGAAATAATGAGATAAAAAGACAAAAAAATGTAAAAGTTAAAAAAAACAAAACAAAAACAAAACATGGCCACAAAATGCCTTTGGGTAAGGACAAGGCAGTTCTTCTGAATGGGGGGGGGGGGTGGGCGGAGGACTACACCGTCTACGTTACGTAGCTACCCACCTGAAAAGATTTTCCCTGTCACAAGATGGCTACTACTGTTGTTATCACCATCCACAACCCCAGTCACACAACCCCCCTCCCCTCCCACCGCCCCTGTACCTTCTGAAAAACAGTTTAAAGAGCCGATTCTTCCCCCCCCCCTCCACCTAGCTACATTGTTTGTTTGTTTACCTTTCAGCCAGACATGTTGCCATGTAAACATGCATGACTTCAGTTCTAGCCCCACGCCCCCTTAGGACAATTTACCCCCCCTCCCCCAACCCCTTGATATATTGTTCAAATGTCGGACAAAATCTAAGACCCCGGGGGAGGGGGGGTTGGAAGAAGGAGGCGGGGGAAGTTAAAAAATATGATTTTTTTTTAAGATTGCGAGAGATTTATTTAATGAGACATTTCTTGTGAAACTTAATGTAAGGATTGATGGAAAATTTTTTTTTTTTTTTTTGTAAAATTTGTCAGTAACAGCGAAAAACAAACATAATGAACATTACTAGATGTGTGCGACCCACCAGGTTTAGTTAACTCTACAAAGTTGTCGGACTTGCCAACGGCCAGAGAGTCTTTTTTTAAATTCCAAACGGACCTGGGTTGTTTGGAGTCTATTACATAATCTTCTCTGTAAACAGAATTTAGATAGATAGATAGATAGATAGATCGATCGATAGATAGATAGATAGATAGATAGATAGATAGATAGATAGATAGATAGATAGATAGATAGATAGATAGATAGATAGATAGATAGATAGATAGATAGATAGATAGATAGATAGATAGATAGATAGATAGATAGATAGATAGATAGATAGATAGATAGATAGATAGATAGATAGATAGATAGATAGATAGATGATGGATGGATGGATATACAGATAGATGTTATTATCAGTGCTATAATTATTCTTTAAGACAATTGATCCCAATAAAAACATACAACTTATGCCACACACTGACACACGAATCGATAATCACACATGTCCGGGCCAGAAGTGACCTATTTCAGGTTGTGTTTAACATTGGATCCAATCCGAACACATGTCAGGAGGGAGGGCCCCCTGTACTACTTAGGGACACACACCCCACCCCCCCCCTCACTTCTGGTGGCGTACAGCGAACCGTTCTAAAATGACTTATCGGTGGTTGGGGAGAGGGGGGGAAGTGTACAGAAAGGTGGGGGGGGGGACACCAGATGGTGTAGAGATCGTCAGTGTTGGCCGGGGAGGGGTCGACGTTCAGGATCAGCCGGGCGGCTGCCCTCACGTTACGTAATAATAAGAATACAAACCCCGAGTCCCGGGTGGAGCACGCCCTGTCCGCGGCCTCGATCATATTGAAGGCGTAGCCCATGCACCACTCCTTGGTGACGTCATCCATGTCCACTGACCACAGCATGAACCCGGACAGATTATGTCTCTGGGATAACCAAATCTGAAAATAAAAATGTGTGTACGGCTTCATTCACCAAGAGGTGGATAAAACGGCGGAGGTGGGGGAAGGGGGGGCACCGGAAGCGCGAAAAGGACCCCGAAATCCCGCACAATAAACCTAAAATCTTTACATTTTGTATTTAAAAAGGGGGGGGGTGTCCAATCAGTGGCGTAGGAAGGCGCCGAACTAGGAAGGGGCGCCGAAACGGCTCTGTTAAATTTTGTTTGTTTGTTTTTTTGCACTCGTCAGATTGGGAGAAGGGCGCGAAAAAACGTATCTCGAACTGGGCGCCTCAATACCAACTACGGCTCAGGGCTCACTATATTTTTTTACTTCTGCACCCGGAATCGCTATCGGCCTTAATCCGCCTCTGGATAAAACAATTTTTTTTTCTGCTGCTGCTAACCGAATGGGTGACCATTCAGAAGATTTAGAAGTTAGAATTTGAGCACCATATTACTTTCCTAGCAGACGTCGAATTAATGTCAGTGTTGGGCACGGGCAGAGAAGAAAATACATTTTGGACCCATTGAAAAAAATAAATAAAAAAAGTCTTTATGCGTATTAAGAATCCGTTGTTTTTTTTTCTTTTTTTCTTCTTTATCTAGCCCTTCCTAAGACAGGGGCCATGGATGGGGGGCATGATTGGGGGCCATGGATGGGGGCCATGGATGGGGGCTATAAATGGAGTCATTGATGAGGGCATGGATGGGGGACATGGATGGGGGACATGGATGGGGGGTCATGGATGGGGCCATAGATGGTGGCAAGGATGGGGGCCATGGATGGGGGGCCATGGATGGGGGCCATGGATGGGGCCATAGATGAGGGCATGGATGGGGGCATGGATGGAGCCATGGGTGGGGGCCATTGATGGGGCCATAGATGGGGCCATGGATGGGGACATGGATGGGGCCGTAGATGGGGCAAGGATGGAGCCATGGATGGGGGCCATGGGTGGGGGCCTTGTATGTGGGAAATGGATGAGGGCCATGTATCCGACTCAAGTGCACGATGAAATTATTGGATATGAGTACAAACTGTCATTATTGTAAACATAACCGTTCCTTTGAGAAGGTAAACTAGGTGACCACCACCCCTCCAACCCCGCCCCCTTTAGCCTGTCTTTTTCTAATGGGGACCCGTTCTAGATCTAATTTCTATCAAAAAGTTAAGAATAGCTCAAATTGGGAGAAACAAACAAACAGACAGGCAGACAAACAGACAGACAGACAAACTGACCGACAGGCAGACAGACAGACAGACAAACCTTCTCACTGATACTGTAGACATCATCATACCCCACCCACAGCATCCCGTGTGTCAAATACGGCGCACCGTTTACTGTGCCGACCTTACGGCCCAGCTCGACCATCTGACAAGCCTGAGAAATTAATCAATCAATGTTATATTTTCGAGTTTTACACATCTGTACGATTGTACACCGTTAGATGATGTTGGAAAAAATGTTTTTGTTTAATTTCTACATTGTGTATTTTTTTTAAAAGCCACTGACACATATACATATGTCGTTGCTAGAGGGCGTTATCAGCGCAGTTCGGGAGGAAAGGCGGAAGCGTAGGATGGGTACATCGGGTTGTGCGGCCACCCGGGGCGCCGTACTAGGAAGGGTTGCCGAAAGAGCGCTGTTTATTTTTTGCGCTTTTCGATTTGAGATGAGGGCGCCGAAAAAGTAGCTCGAACAGGGCGACAGCTGAGGCTCTGAAGACAGAATCGCATATGGACCCCAACATTCATTCTGCGATAAAATACCCAAACCGGGATCCGCTGACGAGTGACATCAGCCAATCTATCGATCATAACAATCTGTCTATATCTAACTACACACTCTTGCACCTGTGATCTATTTCTGCCTACTCACCCGCGCACATGCCTGTCTATATCTACCTACTCACCCGCACATCTGTCTGTCTATATCTACCTACTCACCCGCGCAAACTGTCTGTCTATATCTACCTACTCACCCGCGCACCTGTCTGTCTATGTCTACTCACCCGCGCACCTGTCTGTCTAATTTTCTCGAAATTTAAAGACAGTCGCTAGTCGTGTGAATTCAGTCGGTTCGCAATAACCGGTAATTCAAATTCCGCAAAATTGGCAAACCAGTTTAGTTAATAATTCACAGACCATTATAATTACACCAAATAATATATATATATACCTGACCTATGATTTAAAATAATATATTTTGACCCCCCCGCCCCCATCACTGGCTGTTGTTGCTGCCTCCCCCCAACCCCTACCCTCTAACCTGAAAGTACGCCACGACGCCCCTCTCCTGTATGGCGTAGGTGGGCTCGGTGAACTGGTCCTTGCCGTCCATGCTGTACCACCCATGTACGTAGCCCCAGCCGTACAAGGGTATGCCGATCACAATTTTACCACTCGGCACTCCCTGCTGTACGTAGTGCTCCACGATGTACTTCTGTTGGGGATCAAACGGTGAAAGAGGGGGGAAAAAGGTTAACTTTAAACGACTGCATTGTAACACATGCCGCTGATTGATTTAAAATATTTACTGTAAGTTGTTAATACAACCACGGTATGATTCGATTATAAGTTCACGCGGCCCTTTATAAGGGGGACAAAAACAGTGCGACCTGTTGAACCATGTGCTATCATTCACATTTATGCATTAAAAATAGATAGACAGACAGACAGACAGACAGACACTTGCCAAATTCAATTTGTCATCCAGTGTGTCACCATAAATACGGCTTGGATTTCTGAACGGCTCCTCCTGGTCGATTCCAAGGTCATAGGCCAGTAGGCTAACATAATCAACCTCTCTGTGGAGTTTGTATAAATAGCTTACGAAGCTGACCATAATGTGGACAACCCGAAATGACTTTAAACAAACAAACAAAAATTGTTCGGCAGAGGCAGACTAAGGTCAGTTTAGTCCTTGGGAGCTGACAAATATGTAACAGAGCCCCCCCCCCCCCAATATGGATCGATTTTTCTGGACCCCCATGCGCGCGCAAAATTGCCGTTAAACCGAATTCCACTCTAATTCAGCAATTAATTTTTCTTATCCTCATTCGATTTTGTGAGAGAGAAAAGCCACAATTTCAGGCCACACTTTCAGGCCACAATTTCAGGCCGCATTGTTTTGTTTTCTTTTCCTTTTTTTCCGTTTTTCTTGATTTGTGGCTTACAGGTTTATCCTACCAGGAAATCAATGTTTTAAACCGGAACCAACTTGATTGCTACAAATGTTAACATTATTTAAAGGTCATCTCAGAGACTGTCCCTCGGGCTTTACCCGGGGACGATTTCTCCTCTACCCAACAAGCCCCCTCCCACACCCACCCCCAGCCCCTTCCCAGGTTTTCATAAAACTTACTTGGCTATTTTATCGACTTCGTAGGACTCAGAGTACGTCGTCACGTCCCCGGCCAGAGCGGCTGTCAGCAGGAGACGCTTCTTGCCAGAGTATTTGCTTTCTTCATGAAACGCTGATCTCAGTTCCTTAAACAATATACAAGGGGGAAAGGTGGGGTGGGGGGGGCATTTAATATAGATAGTCATGACATATGAACAGACAGAAACAAAGATGTATAGATTTACGGATTGATGGAAAGACATGTAGACCGAAATTCTTACAGAAATATCAAGTAGACATACAGACCAATATATAGATCGATCATAGATAGATAGATAGATAGATAGATAGATAGATAGATAGATAGATAGATAGATAGATAGATAGATAGATAGATAGATAGATAGATAGATAGATAGATAGATAGATAGATAGATAGATAGATAGATAGATAGATAGATAGATAGATAGATAGATAGATAGATAGATAGATAGATAGATAGATAGATAGATAGATAGATAGATAGATAGATAGATAGATAGATAGATAGATAGATAGATAGATAGATAGATAGATAGATAGATAGATAGATAGATAGATAGATAGATAGATAGATAGATAGATAGATAGATAGATAGATAGATAGATAGATAGATAGATAGATAGATAGATAGATAGATAGATAGATAGATAGATAGATAGATAGATAGATAGATAGATAGATAGATAGATAGATAGATGTACCTCGTAGTCTACAATAACCCGTCGGACGTCTGTATGTCCTGCATCTACTTGCAGGGGCGCCGAGAGCCAACGCGGGCCCCAGGGCAGGACATCATTGCAGGCCCCTTAATAAGCAATAAGTCGTGAAAAAAGTGACATGGTCGGGACTGCCGGGCCCCCTTTATGCCCCCTACGATGGGGCCCCCTGGTACGACCCCCTGCCCGCCCCTCTCGGCGGCCCTGTCTACTTGTCCTACATCTACCCAGGCACGCCGAGAGGGGGGCAGGGGGGTCATTGCCGGGGGGCCCGTATCTGTAAGGGGGCCCGGTCGCCCCGACCATGTCACTTTTTTCAC